>PISX010007237.1:0-90380 GCA_004024625.1 Mellivora capensis | reverse complement strand
AAAATTTTCTTATTTTTTTTTCTGAAATTCCTTTAACTAGGGATAAGTCCTTTCATTATATCAATAGGAAAAAAAAAGGCTTCAGTGAAAATATCTTAGGAGAAAGTATAATGGAGGAGAAGCACAGCCAATGACTAGATTTTAAGGCAGGGGATGAGAGGAGGAGGGAAGATAAAGCACTATTGGAAACCCAGTCATACTAAGGTGTGAGTGACTACAAGGTCCAGGCTTATGAGAAATAGAAGCATAAGGCATGCAGAAAGGCTTTGTGCTCCTGAAAGGGTAGAGGGAAGGAAAACCATAAATAAGAGAAAATTGAAATTTCAAGGACAAACTATTCTAAAATTTTGTCTGGAGCCAATTCAGAGCAGTAAGCATTGCATGGGTAAGATAGTGTATCCAGCCATTTCAAACTCAGTGATTTTTTCTTCTTCTTTGTGGGAGGCATCACATGGTCATACAGAGGCATAAGGAAGACCTATCACTTGCCTAGTCCTGTTCTGATTACATTTCTGTAATGTCGTTATCTATAAATTCCAAGTATCCTTTAGGGCCCTGACCCTATACTTTTACATGCAATATTCAGTATCAGTCAATGAGTTACAACAGAATAATTCGAAATCTAACAACACAATACCTTGAAAACTGTCATAAAGCTTGACACAATATAGCTTTTTAAGTATTAGATAATTTTTCTGTGATCATTGATTATAGCATGTTAATTGACTTCTTCCCAAAGACCAGTTAATAAGAGAAGCTGAGTTCGCTAAACTTCCCACAGCAAAGGAGATCATCACCTTATCTTAAAGGCGGGAAGTTAGAGAAGAATTCCTTTTAAAAGGATTTTGAGGTCTGGACCAAGAGTTTAAGATGGGTCTTTCAAAGCAGGACCTGGGTTGGTCTGGGGAACATGGGAAAGCAAAGTTCTGATGAGCAAGCTCTTTGAATAGGTGAACAAATCTTTGTTCTGACAGGAGAGCTGTTTGCCCAGAACAACAAACTGTTTGCCTTGATAAATTGGCTTGCAAGGATTTCCTGAAGCAAATGATGAAGTTAATTATTGGCTTCCAGTCTTATCTTCCAGGGCATGAATTACCTGGGACAATCAGGTCATATTCTCATAGGTGGTCTCACTTTTCAGTCCTAATGGCTGAGTTATGTTGATGCAGATGGTCTCATGCCTCAAGAACTTTGTGGAAATTAAAAGAAAACTAGGACATAAAATTATTGCCTTAATTATTTTTATATATTAATCAGAGATACTTTTTTGTTATACTGAAGTTATATTGGAAATTTTCTTATTTGCTTTCAATGAATACCTAATTATTTTGGTCATTTATTTTGAGTCACCCAATTATTTATAAGAACAAATATTAAAAGTATTGTCTTAAACATACTGGACCTTTTCCCTTAGTGATAATTGTAGCTGCTTAGACAATTTTTTTTTAATTAAAAGAATATGTCAAAGCTAACATGCTAGTTGATGGCGTCTGGAGTGTTGTTTCTAATAAAATGCGAGGAACGAATCCATGTGTTTGAATACATATAGAAGAACAATTTTGCCATTTAAAATGATTTCTTGAGATACTTGATATAAAAAAAGAGTCAGTATTTCATTTATACTTCCCCTTACATTTAACAGATACTTACTGGGCTTCTACCATTTGCAAGTCACCATATAGCATCTCTAGGGAGTTCAAAGGTGAATTTTTCCAAGACCCTGACCTCCAGGAGCTGATAATTTAATAAGATGGATGGCAGAGAAAAGTATAAGTGAGGGAGATTTTGTGCAAATCAAGAGGAGTCATATAACATATTTCCAAATGATAGTATTAAAGTCTAATTTTAAAAAAATTAAAAACATGATTCTTATGCAAATATAGAATGGAATGAGTCAGAGTTTTATTAACTCATTAGGGAGGGAGCCATTAAAATGATAAAACTGGTCCAAAGATCATTTTGAGGAACTGGATATTTATCGGCACTTTGAGAAAAGAATGTTAAAATGTGACGGGTAGGTTAGATGCAAAGTTAGTTAATGTCCTATGGGGCAGGAAAATCATAACCTTGAGGATTGTTTTCTTCCAGAATAAAATCGACAAGTGAACATGAAATTTCACAGTCTAAGGTCTTAATTAATAGTAAATAATAAATTCGAAAGCAGACATTCCCTGAGATGATTAAATAATCTTTCTAGGAGCCTATTATACATGACACTAAAAGTTGTGTTTTCATATGGGAATTCCCAAGTGACATTTCTTGGGGATGTTACTCTCAATCCTGAATCCCAAGAAATACCAGTTGAGAAAATAGCAAACAGGAAATATATTAAAATTCTCCTATGAAAATTGAAGCTTATCAATGTAGAGACATTATTGGCTCAAGGGAATCCATGGACACCAAGGAGAAAGCAGGGGCAGTGAATGATCATACACAGAGTAGCAGGTTAAGTTCAATGCTTCTAGGAATGTTTCTAGGTAAAAGTTTAGACAATTTTTCTTAACAGACAAAACACTCTTAGAGAAAGCTGTGGACAAGGAATCATTTAAACATGGGAAAACACAGATGGGGTGTGGGTAGGAGGAAAGAGGGGCTTTCTAAGCAAAGGGAACTCTGTGAACAGAAGCAGAACGTTTGGAAAGTGAGAGGAATCTATAAAACCTATAAACAAGGGAAGATGAAGATTGGACCAGATGGTAGAAGGTCTTGAGGTTCCAAGATAGGATTTGAGTGTTATTCTGTGAGCAGAGTAGTTATGTGATTATAGATAGGTTTTATGTACATAATTAAGGCAGTAGATTGTTGGAAAGAAGGTGAGGGAAGCTAGTTGGAAGGAGCCATGACACTGGAGTCAGGCAGATGGTTTAGGGCAATGTCACACTGTAGGTTAGATGTAACGCTGGCCTTAACTGTGTTAGCAGCAGTAGGTGTGGAGAACAAAGGGAAAACAGGCGCACCACTATCTTGGTGGTAGATTCCAAAAGGCAGGTCAAATGCTTGGATGTGTGTATTAGGGGATACAGAGGCGCTGATAAGAATGCGAGAAGACTTAAAAAGTAAGTGTGAGATGAGGAAATACTCATATAAAAAACCTGGAAAAAGTACTTCTGCTTTGCCATTAAAATGGCTTATTATGATGATTATCTTGCCAATAAATTTGAATATTTATCAAAAGGATTTTCTGTAAATCATCTCATTTGAAAAAATTTTGTTTCTGTGTCAATGTTATGGAAAAATTTAAACAAAATTTTTTCTAAAATATATTTTGTCTTTTGCAAGAGAAGGTCGTTTAGACAATAACCAACATACTGTGGGGTCAGTTGGCTTTGGAAATAAGCCAATCTAGATAGCAAGGGTCTAGATAGAACCTCAACAATTGAGTACCCCGAACTTGGGTTCTGTTGAGTCTGTGTCTTAGTCAGTATCTCCTGGCCATTGGCATTATGAATGGACAGTGAGAAAAACAAAGGAAAGAGTTTTGGGGGCCAGAGGAGAATGGGTTGAGGGGAGGGAGTGTCTCAGCAGAATAATCCTCCCTACACCACCTTTCTCTTAGAAGAAAGAGAACAAACTCTATCTATGAGAATATGGAACATGAAAATCAATACTAGCACTATTGACTCATCAATTCATTCAGTCCTATATAATTAATTCTTATTCTGAGTGCCTTGGATTAGCCATCTACTTTCATGAAGGTTCCTGCATCAGCTCTAAAGAGACGCCAGGATATCCTGACTCAGTATAATTTTGTCTTGGTTTTTCTAAGCTATAGGATGGTTATACTTTTTTCTTTTTTTAAGATTTTATTTATTTATTTGACAGACAGAGAGGGAACACAAGTAGGGGGAGTGGGAGAGGGAGAAGCAGGCTTCCTGCAGATCAGGGACCCCTGACACAGGGCTCGATCCCAGGACCCTGGGATCATGACCTGAGCTGAAGGCAGATGCTTAATGACTGAGCCACCCAGGCGCCCCTAGAATGGCTATACATTTGGGATGTGTTGATATAGATGTTGTGGTGTGGGTGTCTTCGGCATGCGTATGTGTGTGTATATCTAATGTTAAGCTACTTATGTTTCTGTATTTTGTTTTACATAGAAACTATCTTGTTATCCAAAGATTCTCCATTAATTAACTTAGTTTACTTATAGTCCAGGATGTAAAATTAAGCACCTTAGAGATTATTTTCAAGCTGATATACTACAAAACATAATTTCTGTTAAAAAAAAGTTAGAATCGTGTTCAGTTTAGTTGAACACATGATTTTATGTTTTTTACATTCCTGAACATTCTACAGATGTCAGTTATCTATCTGATCAGTAAACTGATATAAATCATTTAAGAAATCAGATTAACTAGGCTCTTCAAAAAAAAAAAATTAAAAAACAATCCCGTTTGTGTTAGGTGACTCACTGATAGCATGCCACACTGATGCCATCAAGGAAATATATATTTGGTGTCATTTTTTAAATCAAAATTATTCAATAAGTCTGACTTGTCCAAAGATTCACGTTAAATATGGGAACCTGAATTCCTTTTTAAAAGAAGCTCCTGAGCCTGTGGTTCCTTTTCTTTTGTTTTGTTTTACTTAAAAGACTAGCAAAATAAAAATATCAGAAACTCAGTTTCTTTATTTTCTGGAAATTTTGGCAAATAATTTATAGAAGTACATACTTATTTCTATAAGCCAATCAGACAGGAGTTGTCTAAGAGGTGTTATAATCCAATAGTAACCCCTTGTGGTAGGAGAATATTTCACAGAGGTGGAGGCCTTTTTCAGGTATAGACACACAGGTATCCAAAGAGCAGGTAGTTCTAGGCCTCACAGGTCGGACTGAACACAGACACATGGCGCCTCACTTTTCTAGCTCTAAAAGAACTATCCCTCAGCTGAGATCACATAGAGGGCAAGAAAAAAAGAGAAGACTAACAAGCTGGATGCTCTGTTGTCCTTACCAGCTCAACCAACACAGCCCACCCCACCAAATGGTCAAACCATGAAACCAGACTCCCATCCACCATCCTCCCAATGCTACTGCTGCTAACCTATCAGCCATGTACAAACTCCTAACCACTTGAACCAAGAGTTTGTAGCTTCCCATACAAAACAAAACCAGGACCAAATCTGACGAGGATCCAAAAGCAAAAGGAAGGACTCAGCATCAGGTTAAAGAGTAAAAGAAGAAACAGAGTGAGCAAAAGTAAAAGTTGTAGTGTCCTAGAGAGTCCCTCTGGGGGCCTAGAAAAGATAAGCCCGTGAGAAACACTTTTTGGACAACACGGTTTAATTTGTTCTGGCACAGAGTCTACTTGGACATGCTTAACCATCTCCAAACAAAGTCTGATTTTGGGACAGTTAAAAATATTATTCTCGTTCAAATACAGAAAAAAAGCACCTGTCAAAGGTTTTATTCTTGTTAACTAATGAAGGACCTGGCAGGATCACAAGACTGAAAAAATACTTCATGGTACAGAAATTCATATAATCAGAAAGTCAGAGGAATGCAGAAATAAATTTTCTAATGGATACAAAATTGGTTAGTGTCTTAGGGGACCCTATAAGTATAATAATTGGAGTTATTTTTTCTACTGGACTGAAATATACCAGCAAACTTTAAACTTTATAAGGTTTCTGCTTTAATCAAATATAGTTAACAGTGAAGTCTCATACAGGTGCATTTGTCTAAATAATTGATTATGACATGTGGGATCTTGAAGGCTTTGAGTAGACTTTGGATTTTTCCCAAAGTGCGGTGTTTTCAGCAAAGTGATGATGGTGGCTTGGATTAGGCAACTGGCAAGGGAAGCTGAGAATGCTCTGTGGATTTGAGATACATTTGAAGGAGGAAGATATCCAGGATGATTATCAGATTACTGGCATGACCAGCTGGGGGTGTTTTGTAAGCACCTGGGGGGGCTCAGTGGGTTAAAGCCTCTGCCTTCAGCTCAGGTCATGATCCCAGAGTCCTGGGATCGAGCCCCGTGTTGGGCTCCCTGCTCATCCAGGAGCCTGCTTCTGCCTCTTCCCTCGGCTTGACGCTCTGCCTACTTGTGCTCTATTTCTCTGTCACATGAATAAAAACTTACAAAAGAAACCTGGGGGTATTCGGGTGGCCTTTACTGAGACACAGAGAACTAGAGGGAGAGCAGATGAGTGGATATGGGGAAGTTAACTTGGGAAGCACCAGGATAGCGATGTCTGTGAGATAACTATAGGTCACTGTAAGTAGACAGGTGGGTGTTGGGTCTGGGGCTCAGCAGAGAGGTCAAGATAAGAAATAAGTGGCAGTGTGAGGCTACGAAGTATTGGGCATTGATGGCCTCTATGAGGAGAGATTACAGAGCAAGAGGTGAGCCCAGAATGGGGGCCTTGGCAGCCTACCCAAGGGGTGAGACGGGAGAAGAGGGACCACCAAAGAAGACAGGCTGAGGGTCCAGTGAGGTAAGAGGACCAGGGAGTCAAGAGAAGAGAATGGGTTTTGAGAGCTTATCAAAGAAACACTCATAACCATAACACTCAGTCACTATTTGGGTTCATTTGTATCCTCTGAAAAATATGTATTGAAATCCCAGCCCCCAGTACTTCAGGATATGATTTTTATTTGCAAGTAGTGTCGTTGAAGATTAGGATGAAGTCATACTGGAGTAGGGTGGGCCCTTCATCCATGATGACTGGTGTTCCTTTGAGTCATAAAGAGCTGAGCTCTATGACTTGGGCAAGAGCGGCTTTGCTGAGGATAAGGCAGAGCCAGACTGCAGTGGGGGGTAAAGGAAACTGCGGGAAACAAGAGGCGGAGGCACCTTGCCGAGAGCTCTGATCCCCAAACCTCACGTTCTTACGGGAACTCTAACAATTTTTAGGAAATATGTATCTCTGTCATGGTTTTATGTTAACAACCTTTCACATCTTAATTTTAAGTAATTTCTGCATTTTTCTTTCTCTCTCTCTGCATTCTTTTGGGTCCTGTACCCAATCTTAGCATGTGGAGGGGATAAGGGTTTCTCCACACTAACATGCAATTCCCAGACACCAGCAGGGTGTCCCACAGTTCAACTCAATTCTGACACCATTTGCCCAGATATAGCACTGAATTCCACAGGTTAGGGGCTCAGTCCTACAAGAACCCTTTCTTGTCCCCACCTCCACTTCAGATGCCAATCACAAGCCCAGATATTATCTGTGCTTCTGACCAACTGGCTAGAAATAAGGGTTCCCACGACCCCCTCCTTTGGTTCATTTAATATGCTAGAGCAGCTCACAGGAACCAGAGAAACCTTACTAGATAACTAGTTTATCCTATAAAGATATAACTCAGAAACTGCCAGATGCACAAGATGCACAGGGCAAAAAGGTATGTGGAAAAGGGGTTGGAGCTTCTGTGCCCTCTCAGAGTGTGCCATTCTCTCTAAATCTCCACGTGTTCACCAACCCAGAAGCTCTTTGAATCCTGTCCTTCTGGGTTCTTATGGAGGCCTCGTTACATGGACATGATTGACTAAGTCATTGGCCATTGGTGATTGAACTCAGTCTCTTATTTCTCTCCTCTCCCTGGAGATGGGGGTTGGGTAGGTGGGATTGAAATTTCCAACCCTCTGTTCACATGATTCTCCTGGCAATCCGTACCCATCCTAAGATGGGGTCTAAAAGCTACCTCATTAATATAAAAGGCACCTCTGTCACTCTCTCACTTAGGAAAAACTGAGTTTTGGGAGCTGTGTGCCAGAAATGGTGACGAATACCAAATAGAGATTTCTTATTATAAACCACAATATCACAGGCATATTGTCATTTTTGAAATATTAAGATGAAGCCATTGTATGGTTCTTTAAAATATACTTAGTGGAATCAGCATGCAATCACAATTTGATATTCAGCAATTCACTTTAAATCATGAACAAGTTGGAAATTTTATGCTCTTCTTTCTCCCATATAATCTTATATTCATTTGATTTCTTTGGCCAAATTTTATCATAATATATTTTTATGTTCAGCAATCTTTTTTTTTTTGAGCAGTCTTTGCAATAAAATGTAGACATTGAAATGAAATTTTAAAATGTCCTGTGACCATAAACTGTGTAGTCTTAAATGTTTTTCTTCTGCATTGATTTCTTTTTGCAATTAACATTTGCATACAATTGGTTAAAACAACATAATGCATTATAAAATCCAATAAATAATTGTTAAACATACAAATCTTACTGGAAATGTATCTGTTAATGAGATAGATGGTGGGATTTTTTTTCTCAAGTAGTTTAAGTATCCATGGTTCAGTATTTTTTTGTGAGAATGGGACAGAGTTCTGCATCAATATTTTCCCCATTTTTTACTTTCATTAATATAATCCCTGAGAAAGCTTTTCACAGAAATAAGACAAGAATGGAAGGACTTTGTTCTAGCAATACCACTAAATTCTTTAAATGCCTTCTGAGTTATATAGTAAACATCAGATTGTGTGTATCAGACATCCTTACAAATAACCTACTGCTTGACAAAGGGCCTGGTTTTGCTCTCAGTTGTGTTGAAAGCAAGAATTGGAAAAGGATCCTCCCCCCAGTTCCTGCAGGATTCACTTTCTCAACACCTATACCGCCATTTTGAACCACCCCTTTGTTTGGTATTGTGAGGAGGGTGTCACACCTAAGACAATGAAGTTAAAGCTTCCAGAACCTTCACTTGTACCTTCCCTAGCAAGAGCTGGGAGTTAGGAGCCTTGCTACTGGAAGTGTCAAGTTTGTGGCTGGACCATATTAGTATCACCTGGCCATGCCCTTGGGGATTGTCAAATACGTAGACCTCGGAGCCCATCCAGACGCCACTGAATCAGGATCTACAATTGACCAAGTTCCCCAAATGTTCATAGGTTCTTTGAGGTTTGAGAAACACTGCTGTTGGGTATTCCAGGTTAGGAAGATCAACCAAGTTGCCTTCAGTTAGCATTTCTGGTAAACTGTCTAGAGAGATCTCAAAAGATAAAGGACCTGTATCCCCAAGTCTGTAGTAGTCGGTGTGTTTTCTTTGCTCATTTGAAATGAATATTCACTTTCATATTTAATTTTATGTTTGTAATTTTTTTCTTAAAAGGAACTCCCAACACCATATAACCTTCAGTGCTTACAAAACCTGCCTGTGTCCTAGCCATCAGGGGTGGGCACTGAGAACAGAGAGTGGAGGGGAAGGAGAGGGAAGGTGCACAGGGAGAGTAAGCTTAATGGGGAAAAACACCAAGACTAAGTGTCAATGATGAGGGCCTCCTTGAGATTAGTGATGTGACCTTTTTTCTTTTTTTTATTTATTTTTTTTTTTTAGCAGCTTCTGGTGATAGACAGGGAGAAGGTATGTGAGTGTATTTTTCCTGCATGGGTTTGTGGGGTAGACTCAAGAGATGGAGGAGTGGGATGAGAAGATGGAAGTTTCTTCTCTTTCGTTTTATCCTCATGACACCCTTATGACATGTGAGGGCAACTATATGATCACAATTTTAGAGTTGAAGCTGAGCTTTGGGTCAAGTACTTTTCTAAAATTCTGTGTTGTCCTTGACCCGGCTTATCACCTCCCCAGATTCAGTCAGCTTTTCCTGCTGGCTGCAACTTAACCATTTGTTCCGTGGAGAGACAAACTGACCCCCTTAGCCCAGATGGGTGAGTTGGTCTTTGGCATGGTCTCCATAATGCCTCTGAAGGAAGAGTTGCTCCTGTACTGAAGCTCAACCCCGCTTAACCACATGTTGTACCTCCTCCCAGCACTTCCGGGCTCAGGTGAGCACCGTGCCACGGGCAATGCAGCCGGCTGCTCTGGCAACTGCCTAGCAGGGCCAGCGGACATCATCAGGTATGTGTGGGAGTCAGTGTCCCAGGGGGCGAATTGGGAGATGAGACACAGGAAAACCAACTGCTCTCCCCTGATAGATGGTCCTGAGGCTCAGGGCCTCTACATGGCCCATCTGGATGGCATCCTGTGCTGGGAACCAGTTGTGTCTTTCTTAGCAGCTGTGGTTGGCTCAGTAGCATATGTACTACTTTCAATTTGTTTTCTGTTTTTCTCTCTCATTCTGAAGGCCTTGGGGTTGTACCTCCTCAGGAAGGCCCAGCACACAGCTCTGTCTCAGCTTTTGCTTCTTGAAAGTATGCTGGACCAGGAGACACTTATCCAGGAGGCAGCAGAGCCAACCATAGAAGTTGCCTCATTTTTCAGTGTTTGCTTTATGTCTGGCACTAAGCTAAGTTCTAGGGATGCAAAGTAAAACAAGGAAGATGTGACCCCTTTCTTCTGGGGGCGGGATATAAATCCAGCCTCTCCATCTCCTGGTCCCATGTTCTTTCTAGACTTAACACCATAGTGATTGCAATGGACAATTCATCTCTAAAAAATGGATGGAGGGGCACCTGTGTGGCTCAGTCAGATAAGCATTCAACTCTTGGTTTTGGCTCAGGTCATGATCTCAGGACGCTGGGATAGAGCCCTGTGTGGGGCTCTGCACTCAGCCGGGAGTTTGCTTGAGAGTCTCTCTCTCTCTCCCCCCACCGCCTCTCCCCCCACTCACACACATGTGCTCATGTACACATGCTCTGTCTCTTAAAAAGAAAGAAAAGAAAGGGATGGAAACTTACCAGATGTATTCTACTGCAGAAAGCTAAATCCCTCCTCTCACGCTGCTCAGAATTCATCAATTTTGTTTTCTGAGTGGGTTTTATGTGAAAGTATAGCTTGCTCTTTCTGTGTAAATAAAATAGAAAGAGAAGCAAAATAATGTATCCCACAAAAGTAATTTACCTCAAAGGGTATGCTTTTCATTTACTCTATTGAATCTGACACACCTTGAGGTAATCTAGGTTATCAGCCATTCTTTTTTTTTTTTTTTTTTTTTTTGGTTATCAGCCATTCTAACAACGAATGCACATCCATCCGTCTTATTCCTTTGTCTTGTACATAAACGTCATTATTCATACTTCATTCATTCATTCACTTACTCATTCCCAGTGAGAGGGTTGTTGCACTGAATTTAACAAAATAAAATATTGACCTCTGGTGCAATGTTAGCCGTTGGTGAAGAAACAGCAGCCTGATTTGACCCATGAAACTGAATATTTGGGAAGAATCAACGTTGGCATAGTATGTGTCATAGGGATCATCATTTTATACAGGCGGAAATCGAGTCCCTGGGAGGGTAAGGGAATGCTTCAGCATTAGCGAGTGATAGAGCTGAGACTTAAGCATTACCATCATGATGTTTGGAAACTATTTCCTTTATCAGAAAAACAATTTCTATTTTGAATTCAAGTTTCATCCACCTACTGCAATCCTCTCTTAAGTGTGAACAACTGGGATGAAGTCTGCTTCTCAAAGAAAGGGCCATAAACTTGGAGTTAAATACTTATGATAGAGCATTCCTATTTGCAACTGCCACATAAGAATTTGGGAACAGCTGCAGAGTAAGGCCATAGCCTCCTCCCCCACTCCAGTGGCAAAGACAAAATTATCTCTGCTAAATTTTCTAGGTGATTTTCCCTGCTTTACATTTTATCCAGATTAAAAATGTCCAGAACACCCTACATGTAATTTTGCAGAATTGACAATATTTAATGATACTAACATCTTGGTAATCATTACTTTGAAAATGTGCACCTAACTGCCTGGCCTGAATAAGGGAAAATGTTTGCCTCATCAGACCATTTAGTGGATTTTAAAGTGGATTGATCCACTGGGAAGGAGTTTATATGAGATTGTTCTGTTTTTATTTTTTTCCCCTTTAAGTTAATTTTTTGAAATTTGCTGCATAAGAATAATGAAATGAACTCCAATGAGATTAATTTAGTATAATGCTTTCTGTAATTAAATCCCAACTTAAGTTCAGCACTGCAAATATGAGTAAGCATCTAAATTAAATCTCTTTTAACTAGGCTCTAATAGTCTGATAGAAAATCTATGCTTGGAACCAAGAACTCAGGTATTATACTAAATGGACATCTCTCCTGGATCAAACTATGAAATGGAAATCTATGGTAAAATTTTGATAAAGATCTAAATACTTTGCCCCCTTATATTTTGAACATATTCTATCCCTCCCCCCTAAAATCTTATGTATTTGCTATTTTAGCTTGAAAATTTGGGGAAATGGCTCCATGGTTAAATGTGGAGTAGCTAATATAGCCCTACATTTTGAGTTAAGGGATTTAAGTTCTAGTCCCGATTCTACAACAAAATCTCTTCTTGACAAAAATCACTTCATCTCGGGTTCATTATCTGTCAAATAAGAGATTAAGGTTACGAGAAAATAGCCATGTTTCTTGCCCCACTCAGGGACTTTAATGAATAGCAGTCTTTGCTCTAGTATTTAAGTGTGCATTTCGCCCTCACTGTGATTTGTATCGTCACATATTTGGAGATACTGACTCAAGTATATGAGAAATAATATTATACAAGGAAATAATTTTATAGATACTCCTATCTAGTAATCAATAGTGGTTCTTGAAATCACTTAATGTCAATCAGATTTTAAACCCTTCAGGAACATCATATTCTCAAATTATGCTAATATATATCTTTCCAGGAGACATTTTCTAAATGAAAGGAAATTTTAAGTGTATATAATCATTTCTAATTAGTGAAGAAAGACATGAGGACTCCTGTGGTTTACAACACTCAAGTGAAATGTTTCGTTGGATGAATTGTTTGGAGTATATACGTCAGGACATGGTTTCCTATGTGAAGGTGTTCAGTCAAAGATTTTGCAATCAAAGACTCCCAGTAGCATATACCTCCCTGTCAAATAAAACATGATAGAAATATTACATTTGGTCATTTAACAATTACATGAATCATAATGCATGAGTTTTCTTAAACAAACAACAAAAAAAGATTATTTATTTCAGAGAGAGAGAGAGCACATGCCCACAAGAGAGAGAATGAAAGGGAGGGGCAAAAGGAGAGTGAGAGAGAGATTCTCAAGCAGATTCCATACTAAGCACAGAGCCTGATGCAGGGCTTCATCCCAGGACCTCAAGATCATGACTGAGCCGAAACCAAGATCCCGCTGCTCAACTGACTGAGCCACCCAGGCGCCCCAGGATGCATGTTTATATTCTAATTTTACAGATGGAAAAACTGACCTTCAGAGAGGTTAAGCACCTTGGTCAGTTTTGCACAGCTCTTCTGCTGGGACCTAAATCCAAGCCTTTCATTCAGTTACTCTGTTCACTACATCACACGATCCTTTGAGTTGTCTAAAAGGAGAAAGCAATTGTACATGGAAGGTAAGAAATGTCACTTGAAGTGGATAAAGAAGATAACAAACAAAAGCAAACGGGCTCAAGGAGTCCCAGAAGAATTTGAAAAGGCTGTATTCAAATAATTTCTCTCATATATAATTGCTTCTCTATCCCTTGTTAGAGATGGAATTTAATTGTTGAAAAGATTGGTTGAAAAAAATAGTTTCCATAAGGAATGTTAGGCTTGAGCTAGGGAATGGCAGTTTATAAAAGCTCACCTTTTGAGGGAAATACTTCTTCATATCTTGAATGTTGGGCAAAAGACAACATACCAGTGGGGCTGGTGGTTCTTGATGAAGTCTTAAGGGGCAATTGAATAAAACCTGAATAGCGAATAATTTGATTCAAACTTATGTAGATTACAGTAGAGAGTTGCTGGATATTTAATTTTATATTCCAAGTCAGAAAAATTATCAATAACTGATTGCAGAGCAAATATAGTCTGTTGTATTAAATTTCTCCAGATAAGAAAAATAACTTTCTTTGTATGAATAAGTGGTCATAATACTTGGCCCATTTGAATCATTAGTGAACTGATTACTTAAAAAGAAATGCAAAGACTCCATTTCTTTGTTCTACTATTTTGCCTTTGGAAATGTATTTTTGGAATTGTTAACTCTGTATTTAAGTATAGAAAATGTTAACAGAGGTAGTGAAAGGCTGTGATCCTCAATCTGGAAGGCCATGGGGTTATTCAAAAGGGCAGGCACAATGGAGAGCTTCTGCCATAGTGGAAAGGCCACGGACCTTGATGTCAGAAGACCTCAGTGTGAGGACCACTTCCTATGTTATATATTAATTTTATTTAATGAATTTTAAGATATTTGATTGATTTGATTAATCTAAGCTCTGTAACATTTGACTTTTAGTCCTTATCTAGGGGTAGTGCATGTGAGCTGCAGCTCATATAATTTGGGGGAGAACCCTTTTGAGAAAAAGAATATAAAGAGATCTTACTTTTGCAAATATGAGAAAACTGTCCAACCAAAAGAACGCAAGGCAAGTGTCAACAGCTTCACAGTAAATCCATTCTGTCTTTTATCATCAGATCATTGATGTATCATGTTGAAGAGTGGATATATACTTGCATTATAGGTTTAAAAAACTTTGTGCAGTATCACTATGACAACAAAAGAAGGGAAGGGTGAGGTGTTGTGAGTAGTATTTGTAGGGGAGAGGAAGTCTATTGTAAAAGTCAAGGACTGAAGGAGAATTGATCTTTGCCAAACATGTAGTGCCTCCATCATTAGTACATATACATTGAATGTTTTTCCCTAATATTTTATAATCTAGAGAAAATCACTGACTGCCAGCTTTTTTATTGTTATTCATATAGTTTCCTTTGTTAGTAAAATAAGTCATCTTCGAAATTACTGTTAGAAATTAGGAACGTAAAAGTTGGATCTGGAATAAGGAAGGGGTTTGCTTATATAGAACTTATATATTCGTAAATATAAAATGAAAATCCCACTTTGGTCCTTTTTATATAATGTCCTTTTCTATATCCTTGAGATCTCATCTATTCATGTGGCTTCAACGGCCACATATATCTTTTTTCTCATTTCACATATGGCATGGTTGCACAGTGAAATCATGGGCCCATCACACCCAAATACCGGTCTCCAGTCTTCTTTCCTGAGTGCAAGATATATACATATGCCTACTAGACTTCCACATTTTATCTCAAACCTCAGGAGTTCACAAGGGTAAGCCTAGTAGCCACCCAGTCTCCTACCAGGACCCCACTATCGATCCACTATCTACACAGCCGTCTAAACAGGAGGCTTTGGATTCAGCTAGACTCCTTCCTTTTCTTCACCCCTGACATCTGATCAGTCGTTAAGTCCCATGGATTCGGCTCCTGTATCGATGTCACCTTCCCTGTCTTTCCACTGTCTCTAGTTTGCACTAGTCCCTCATCGTCTTGCACTGAACTATGGCACTATTGGGGAACAGGTCTACCATCTTCCAATGCACTATTAGAATATTCTTTCTACGGTGCAGAATTGGCATGCTTGCAACCTTTCAAAAGCTTCCTACTTTTGAAAATAAAATCCTCAAGAGCATATCATATTCAGGATGTGGCCTCTGGCTTACTACTCTTATTGCTCTTTGGTCCAATATGAAAGAACCTCTTAGAGTTCTTTACCGTGTCAACTTTCTCATTTTTGTGCCTTTGGCCATGCTGCCTTTCCAGGCTTCTCTGCCTGCTTCCTCTGCATATAACACGTGTCCATCTTACAGGGCTCAACACAAACATTACCTTTTCACAGAAGCTTCCTTGGCTTTCCCCAACTTCCAGGCTGAGTTGGGTGCCTCTTTGCTGGGAAATAGAGAAAAGGAAGTAGAAGCAGCAAGTTTAGATAATTCATATGAAAGAGAGCAGAAAATGTAGCAGTAACTATGGGGAAGTAGCTTCAGCTCTGCATAGGACAATTGTGACTGAGCACAGCAAATGCCATCTGAGCTCTCCAGCCTGGCTTTAGTACTGCCCAGCTCAGGAAAGAATCACAAAAAGTGGTGCTTTTGAATTCGATTTCTTGTTCTGATTTAGTTTTATTTCCTCAATCCAATTTTTAAGATTTTTTTATGGTAGTTATACCATTTAGACATTGGACCAATTTCTAGAACTAGTGGTACTCTTAAAAATCAAAAAGTAAAGACAAAAACCATATTTTGAGCTCTAAAGGGTCTTCTAAAATTGATATTATTTCTTCTTCAGTTGTTTGATAGAATCCATGAGTGATGCCATCTGGGCCTGGAGTTTTCTTCGGGAAGGTTTTTGAATAAAAATATGTATCTTTAATTATTGCCATGCTATTCAGATTTTCTGTTACCTCTTATGTCAGTTTTAGTAATTTGTGGCTTTCAAGAACTTTACCCTTTGATCTAAATTGTTAGAGTTATTGATATAAAGTGGTGCATATACTTTATTATTCCTTTAATGTCTGTAGATCATTACTGATATCCCCTCTTCCATCCTGTTACTGGTAATTAGTGTTTTCTTTGTTCTTACCTTGATCAGTCTAAATAAGGTGTTTTCCCAGGCTCTCAGAGTGAAAGCAATCACTGTTGATTTTAATCCTTTCCTCTTTTTGAAATAAGCTAGTAGGAATATATAATTCCCCCCAAACACTGCATCCCATAAATTTAGAAATGTGGTATTTTCATTATCATTCATTTAAGAATATTTTCTACTTCTTCCCTGACCCAGGCCTTACAATGCAGGTTCCTTAATTTTCAAATTTTTGGAGATTTTCTGATACCTATTTTTAAATCATTTTATAATCACTTTGCTGTCAGAGAATATACCCTGTGTGGTTCCAGTATTTTAGATTTATTGTAGCTTCTTTATGGCCCAGCACACGGCCTATATTGGTAGATGCTCCATGATCACCTGGGGCGGGGCGGGGGATGTGTATTCTGCTGGTTGAGCTAGCTGATAATGCAGTTTAAATCTATATCCACACAGAGCATTTTGTATACTTACTCTGCTTACTCCTGAGAAAGGAGTATTGAACTCTAAAACATTCAGGTTCTCCATTGTTTATATAGAATTTCTGTGTTTAGGTGTATGCACATTTATGATTTTAATGGCATCTTGATAAAGCAGTCATGTTCCCATTACGAAGTGTCCCCCTTATCTCTGATAATATTTTTTTGTCTTGAAGTTAATTTGTCTAATATTAGCATAGTAGCTTAACATTCTTACAATGAATATTTGAGTGGAATATATTTTTTCATATTTTCTCTCCTATAAGCAGCCATATATTTTTTAAAAATCCAGTCCAATAATCCTTTGCTTTAACTAGAGTCAGTCCCATTTAATGTAATTATAATAAATATGATTGTGTTTAATATGTCATCTTGTACTTGCTCTTTTTTTTGGGTCCCATTAGATCTTTGTTCTTTTTCCCTCTCTTCCTACTTTCTTTTGGAGCAAGTTTTCTTTAGGATTCTATTTTATGTCCTCTACAGGTCTTTGCCTCTTTTATTGATTTTTTTTTTAACCTAGTTGCTCTTCAGTTTGCCATGCATCCTGGACATACCACGGTCTACAGAAATATAAATAAATAAATAAATAAATAAATAAATAAATATATCATATATAAAACATATTATATGTATATAAATATACACACACTTATAATAGTAAACTTCCATCTTTCTGGAATTAAGCAATAAGAAAATAATCAGGGGTGCTGAGCTGGCTCAGTCAGAAGGGAATGCAACTCTTGATCTTGGGGTTCATGAGCTCGAGCCCCATGTTGGATATTGAGATTACTAAAAATAAACTTTTTTTAAAAAGAAAGTAATCATTTGTATTTATTTACATATTTATTTTTTCTGAAATTCTCCATTCCTTTGTGTAGACTGAATTTTCATCTAATATTTTCTTTTAGTCTGAAGAACTTCCTTAATGTATCTTATAGTTCTTATCTGTTGGTTGCAGATTCTTTTGGCATTTGTTTGTCTAAAAATTTATTTATTTTTCCTTCATTTTTAAGAGATTTTTTCATATCTTTTTGTTTTTCCTTTTAGTACTTTAAATATGCCAATGTAATGTCATCTGGCTTGCCATGTTTCTAATAAGCTTAGCAGTCACTCTCAAATTTTTTTTTCTTGACTTCTTTTAAGATTTTATCACTTTATATATTTTAGAAAATGATCTTTCCCAAAAATATATACTTACTAAGCATTCAAAGATGAGATTCATCCCATGTTTCTAACAATGAACTATTTTATTTTATATTGGCTGACTTCTTTTGGTTCTGCATCACATTTTGCTGCTGCTTCACAATGTCTAGTAATTTTTTATTATATGCTAGATACTATGGGTGCTGTGTTGCTGGATAGCTGGCTTTTATATTCTTTCTTAATAGAATATTGAGTTTTATTCTAGTAGATAGTTAATTAAGGCTGACACTTTCAAGAATTATTATTAAGATTTGTTAGGATAACTTTAGAGTAGCTTTTGCTGTGGAACTGGATTAGCATGACTTTCCCTGGGTCTCTGTTGAATGTCAGGGTCATTTTCTGAGGTGTCTCCACTCTGACTGGGCAGGAATCAAATCTCTCCCAGCCTGGGTGAGTTCTAGTAGTTGCTCGGCTCAGATTTCCTTAGTAATTTTTCTTTCTTCAGTACTTGGCTTTTGCCCCGTCTTCTAGATTCTTGCTGCATGTGTACACAGTTTTGTACTGGGCCAAAGACCAAGGGGAACCATATGCAGGATTCTGGAGTTTCTTTCCTGCATAGCTCCCTTGTCTCCATTCCTGCAGCACCGTTTCCAGCCATCTCAGTAGCCCAGAGCTATGATATCTGTTTACTCATCCCAGTGAGACTACTGCACTATCTTTGGCTCCTTCCCCCTGCTCTACCATTTGCAGAGTGCCTCCAGGCAGAAAGCTGGTATAACTGTGATGTTCATCTTATGTTTCTTTTTCTCAGGGATCATAGATCTATGTTGTCTAAGTCTAACATCTCAAAATAATAATTTCCTGTATTTTGTCCAGCTTTATATGGTCTCTGGTGAGAAGGTTAGTCTGTTCACAAGTTATTTTGTGATGGTCACAAGCAGAAGACCGCTAACATGTTTTGAAATATACCTTGTGAAGTTATACCTCAGCCAACTTTGCAAGTTTTAAAAATTCATTTGTCTCATGAATACATGAATACATGAAGAAGAGTTTGTTTTGTTTTTGTTTTTGTTTTTTTTCTATTTTGGATATATTGGTTAGACTTTCCAAAATCCTGAGTAGTAAAATTTTCACTGTATAAACCTTGGGTAACTTCCCATGAGTTGCTGTTTCAAAATTGAAAAGGCAAAAATAAAAAAGTAATCAAAATCCTACAAGAAATTTTAAGCTTTGCACATCCCAAGTGCAGTTCTAGTGCCGTTCTACAAAAAGCAGAGGGAGATTTATTTTTTGAATTTAGAATGGTTGCCGGGTTTCAAAGAGTACTAAACTATCAGAAATATTGAGTCTTGTTCTGATTATGTCACTTCATAATTATGTGATATGTGACAAAGGTGACAGTTTCCTCATCTGAAGATTATATCTGATTTATTGACCCCATGAGATTAACAAGTGGTTTGGATGCCGTTAAATAGGTCAGAAAGGACATTGCTCCTCATACTTTGAGAAACATAAGGCAAATTTATGAGTAAAGATGATAATTTCAAGTGTGAAACTTTCAAGGTAAGAAGAATGTCAATAATGGGATAAAAATAAGAACTTCCTTAGAAGCATAACTTACAAATTTTTCATTTGTAATAAAGTAATTGAAAATCAATTTTTCTTTTTTTGTTTTTGTTTATATAATCTATAAATAAACTAACTATATTTTAGTTAACATACCTGTAGTATTGTTTCAGGTGTACACTATAGTGATTAAACACTTCCATACAACACCTGGTTCTCATCAGGACAAGTGCCCTTAATCCCCATCACCTGTTTCACCTATGTCCCTGCCCACCTCCCCTCTGGTAGCCATCAGTTTGTTCTCTATTAGTTAACTCCCTTTCTTGGTTTGCCCATTTCTTTTTTTCCCTTGCTCATTTTTTGTTGTTGTTGTTGTTTCTTAAATTCTACATATGAGTGAAATCGTGTTGTATCTGTCTTTTTCTGACTGACTTACTTTGCGTGGCATACTACTCTCTAGCTCTATGTCATTCTTTTTTATGGCTGAGTAATTTCTCGGGGTGTGTGTGTGTGTGTGTGTGTGTGTCTGTATACACCACATCTTATTTATTCATCAGTCAGTGGACACTAGTGCTGCTTCCATGATTTTACCATTGTAGATAATGCTGCGTTAAACATCAGGGAACATGTATCCCTTTGAATTGGTATTTTTGTATTCCTTGGGTAAATACCTAGTCATGCAATTGCTGGATCATAGGGCAGTTCTATTTTTACCTTTTTGAGGAGGCTCCATACTGTTTTCCAGAGTGGCTGCTCCAATTTGCATAATTAAAAATCATTTAAGTTGTTTTTAGAAGCAAAGCAAATTTCACTCAACTTCGTCAAAATATGTTTAAATGTGGTATGATCAATTGTTTTTTAGTATTTCAATCATATCTTAGTTTTCCTTATTTAGCTTAAATAATTGAAAATAGTTATTATGCTGATAAAATGTGTTTGCAGAAAGGAGGTAGCTGTGATTTATTCCAGTAGTTCTGATATAATCATAGATGCATTCAAACTGTGACCCAAATTCAAAGATACATTGCTGTTCTTAGTGTTCTCCAAAAAGAAACTCATGCCGTCGAAACCTTCAAAGATTGCAGTTTATCCCATTTTGCTAATAATAAGCTACTTAGAATTTTTTTTTTGAGCCAATTAGTTGAGAACATCATCAGGGATCACACTTTCCCTTGCCCAGTTAATGGGCTTATTTATGTCAAAATGAACTTGCTTCTCTCAGTAATCTTATAACCACAGAATCATAAGATATGAGAGCCCAAAGACACCATGGACCTGATCTGAGCCAAGATTTCATTTTGGAAATTCAAACACTCTGATGGTGACCAACTCTGAGGAGTCTGTGTGCAGTGCAGACAGAAAAGAGACTGTATGCAAAATGGAAAAATAAATTAATGCCACGACCATCCACAACAATAGAAAATACCACCTTACTTTCAGGAGTTATTTAATCTATTAATGTTTTTGAATGCTCCTGTCATCACTAGCAGAAAGCGCTCTACCTGGTATTTTGAGAAGGTAGAAAGGAGGTGAACTATAGAGGTTCTTCTCTCAAATATCTTATGCTGAGATGAAAAAGAAAGCCTGGTGTGAGGAGACTGCATTATTATTTCTGTATACATGAGTTGGGGCAGCTGAGTTGAACTTCGTTTCATGAAGACTTGTCATGCACTAGGTTGCTGTAATTGCAATGGATACAAAAATGTGGAAGAGGAGGTCGTTGTCCTCTTGTACCTTTAAGTTTTGTACTAATGGTGGATATATGCACCAAGGTACACATTAATACAAGCGGGTCATGGGTTGATATATGTTGTAATAAGACAGAAGGGAAAAGGTAGGAAATGAAGCCATGGGGAAAGGCAGTGGCAGTGGGGATGAAAAGAAGGCTGGAAATTTGAATGTGTAGAAAGGAGACAACAGGAATTGGTAACTAGATGTAGGAGGAAGAAGGAGGCACCTGAGATGATAGTGGTTTGCTGGTTTGGGTGAATGGTTCTGGGGTGCCTCCACCAAACATCAGGGAAAATACTAAAGAGCTGGAAAATGAATGGCAAATAAGGGTAGAAACAATGATTTCTCTTTTTAACACGTTGAGTTTGAGATGTCTGGCAAATCCTGGTAGACATGCCGGGAAGATCTTTGGGTATGTGTGACCTCAGCCAAGAAATGAAATCTAGACTAGAGGAAAAGATTTGGGGGTTTATAATGTTTAAGGCCTAATGCAAACAGTAGATGTAAATGAGGTCGACTGGGAAAAGAGTATAGAGGGAATAGTAGTCCAAGTAAGAAGTCCTGGAGAAGAACAAAACTTCAGGGGCTATTTGAAGTAAGAGGACATTACAAGGAAGACCAAGAGTGTATAGCAAGGGAGATGGAAGTGAGCTGTGTCCCCGTGCCTGCATGCTGATAGACCCCTGTGTGCTGTAGAATAATACCCCTCCATTGTCCCAGCAAAACAGATGGCAATTAAGCTGAGCCAGTCATGGAAATTTGCCCTGCCAGTGATATGATTATCCATGAGCATGTGAGGCAGTGCTGGCCAGGAAGACATAAGGGGAAGCCCGAGGTCTGCTATTGTTTATAGATTTGCCTGTTTTCAGGCTCTCAAGGAAGATATCCGAGGATGAGTTTGTTATAACTATAGTATCCATCTTGGGCTCCGAAATAACAAGCATGAAAGCAAAAGCCAACAAATTACATGTAGTAGGTACTAAACCATCCCCATCTCCCCACTGTTCTTATGTTGAAGCCCTAACTTCCAATGTGACTCTATTTGGAGATAGGCTATTTAGGAGGCAATTAAGGTTAAATGAGGTCATAAGTGGGGGACTTAATCTAATAGACTGATGGCCTTATAAGAAGAAGGGTTCTCTTCCATGTGAGGACATGATAAGAAGGTAGCCATTTGCAAGCAAGGAGAAACCTCACCAGGAACTGAATCAGCTAGTGTCTTGATCTGGGTCTGCTAGCTCTGAGAACAATGAGAAAATACACTTCTGATATAGGCCACCCAATCTATGATATTCTGTAGGACGGCCTGAGCTGACTATGTTGACCCTGTATGTTGTTGAGAGAAAGAAGAAAAGAGGGTGGGAAGGAAGAGAAGTCCAATTAGGGGAGAGTGATGTGGAAATCAGAGAAGATAGATTACTTCCAAAGGATGAAATGGTGGAAAATCTCTAAAAACACAAAGATCAAGTTCAGTGAGACTGGAAATAATTTCAGAAGGTCATTGATGAACCTAACAATGCAAATGATATGGTCAATATCCAAATGGATAGGAACTGCACAAGGGAAAACCAACACTAACAACATTTTCAAGAAATTTGGTTGAAAAGGGAAGATAGGGAGGCATCTAAAGGGATGTGAGCACGAGGAAGACTTCATCTCTAGAATGGGAAAGTTTTTTAATTTTATAGGCAGAGGGTCAAGAGTTGGGAGAGAGGGGAAGCTGAAGATACTAGAAAGAGGGAATTATTTATGGGACAATCTCCGAGAAGGTGGGAAAGGGTGGGCTTAGGAAGAGAGATGAATATTTTAGCTTTGAATAGAAAAGACACGTTCTTCTTAGACTGTATGTGAGGAAGGAATAGGAAGCGGAAGCCAGAGAGGTGACATTATTCCTTGCCCTAAAGTGGGAGAGAATTTTTTTGCAGAGAATGAAGGGGACGGGTGTTGGCTGGAAGCAGGAGTGGCCACATTCTCTATCTCTGGACAAGCTCACACAGCTGCCTGTTGTCAGACTGGGGAGTAGCATGAGCCCAAGAATGTGACCCTGTTAAGTCACACATTTCATTGCATCCAAGTGAATGATAGGTCACTGGAATTGCTGCTATATTGAGAAAAAGTACATGCCACAGGGCCTCATCAAGATTGGAAGTGATCGCAGGAGATACGTGACTGCATCAGGAAAAAAAAAGTAAAAGATGAGTTAATATGTTAAAAATAAGGAGGTAATTTTTTGTGAGGTTACTCTTAAAAATGAATTGTATCTCTGGGATTTGATAGCTTGATTCTGTCAGCCTAGTATCTATGGAGGGATGAGCAATATTTTTTACTTTTATTTATTTTTATTTTTTAAAAGATTTTATTTTTAAGTAATCTCTACACCTAGCCTGGGATTTGAGCTTACAACCCTGAGATCAAGAGTCACAGTTTCCACCAACTGAGCCAGCCAAGCATCCCTATTTTTTATTTTTAAATTGAATACATGGATAGTAATTTGATAATTACTATCACTATACTATAATTACTACATAAGTCTCTGGCTTATCTGGCCATTTGCTGTGGAGAAAGCAGGATCCTGTGAGTCCTGGTAGCACACTTAAGAATGCTGGGCAATAGGATGATTCTCAAAAGAGATCATGGTTCATTTGATCAGAATATTAAAAAGTGTACAGAAGAATGAAATATATCATTAGCTATTATTTTCTACTGGTTTATTAAATAGCAACAACCATCCACCTGGACTTCCCTTTTTGTATCCATAACTTATTTATTGCCATATAAGGAATCACATCAAAAAACCCAAAAATCGCATTATTGTTTTCTCTCATTATTCTGGGTGTTGACGGGGCTCAGTTAAGCAGTTTTTGCTTGGGGGCATCTCATGTTATTGTAGCAGATGGTGTTTGGGGCTAGAGTCAGCTTGTGGCTCACCTACTCAGATGTCAGGAGGTTACTACTGGCTATTGGCGGGGACCTCACCTGGAACTTTAGCCGGAAAGTTACCCTTGGCCTCTGTGTGGTCTTGCTACTTCTCTCACAGCACAGTGGCTAAGTTCCAGAATGAGTGTCCCAAGAGGAACAGGTGAAATCTGCATGGCCTTTCTTGTCCTAGCCTTGAAAATTCCATAGCATCACACAGCATCACAGTCCCTATCAAGACTCAAGGAGAGAAACAAAACCTGAGTGTGAGCCTCACACAGGAAAGACATGTTGGATGGGGAGTCTTAGTGCAGCCATCTTGGAAAATACAGTCTACACACTGCTTGAGCACAGAGCAGCACTCTGTCCAGATGAGTCTTTTTTTTTTTTAATTGAATTTAATTTTGTGTGTGTATGTGTGTTCCAAAATTCATTGTTTATGCACCACACCCTGTGCCCCATGCAGTACGTGCCCTCCTTAATACCCACCACTGGGCTCACCCAACCCCTCACCCTTTTCATCTCTGATCCCCTCAAACTTCTGGCAGTCACTGAGACTTTTTAACTGAAGCACTTTGGTCCTTCTGCATTCAGTCTTTATTATACGTTATTATCATATTTCCTTAAGAAATTCGTAAAGTATAACTAGCACTCAGTAACTAGGTTTGGAGATTACAAATACAGTAAAATGGTATTTTTCTTCCTCTCTCATCCTTCCTTCCACGTCTGGCCGACTTCCTTCCTGGCATATGGTATACAGCTAGTTACATTCTCAAGCCCTGGCCCAAAGGAATGAAATTTGCAGAAAGACATCTTTGGTAAAACTAGTAAAAAGAGAGACATATCAAGCACAATAACATTCTGTAGTTATGCTAAAAAGTTTGCCTTCTAGATCCTTCATCTTGAGGGTTAGATAAGAAAAGACCAATTTCTTTTTATCTTTGCCTCCAAAATTAGATCTTGCTCCAGATTCCTCAAGGTGGGAAATCTTTTGTTTTCAAATAACTAATAATCTGGACTGGAGACAGAGAGTAGGAACAACTAAGATTCTTTGGAGTAGGCAGAAGAGTTGCGACTTGTAACAGGGGTCCGTAAAGTATAACAGATGGTCTAAATTTGACTTGACACCTGCTTTTTAAATAAAGTTTTATTGGAACACAGCCACACAAATGATTTCTGTATTGTCCATGGCTGGTTTCATGCCACAATAGCAGCATTGAGTAGTTGTGACAAAGACTGGTTAGCCTGTGAAACCTAAAATATTTACCACCTGGCCCTTTTTAAGAAAATGTTTGCTGGCTGCACATCTAAAAAACCATGGTGAGGAGAAAGAATACTGGAAGCTATAGAGAGGAGACTGACCTGGGACCCCATGAGATGGACTCAGGCTAGGATGAGGGGCTGTAGGGGGAAATGCATGAGCCTTTTGACATAAACTTCAGGATTCTGGGTAGTGTTACAGTAGTATGACACATCTGGGAATGGACTATATGTATAGCCTTTCTGAATAGTAATGACAAAAAGAGTCACAAAAAAATAAGAAAGGCCTTCCATCCTTTTGCGGTTTTATCTCCTGCTTCATCCCACTGTGTCCTCTATATATCTCACACTGTAGCCTACTTCCTGGAACGGAATCTGAGACCTCAGGTTGCTCAGACTTTGTGCAAGTTCTTTCCTGGGTCGTAATTCTCTTCCACCTTTTTGCAGATCTCAGAGCTTCAACCAAATTGCCAGCACTCCAGAAAGGTTTCCCAGATGCCCCCATCCCTAACCCCCAATGAATTTGAGTTTCCCTCATACCACGTAACACAGCTCAGTTTATACCAGATTGTTAGAGCATGTCTTTCTCCTCCACAGATATCTGCAACTGGAGGATAGAAATGTGGTTTTTTTGTTTGTTTTCCTGTTTCACTTGGACACTTCCCAAACTCCTCTTATGTCTATCTTCTCCTTAGTTCAATACCTGATAGACTTTAAATATTTATTGACTTGAGCATGAGTGTTTTGATTATAGTTCCACGTCCTCACTTGTAGAAGTCTAAAGAAAATGTACTTTGGCTCAAGAAGAGTTTGTGTAGCCATTCTTGAAGAGTAGACAATATTTATTGACTTAGTCTTGAGAGTTTTGAAAGCAAAACCTTTGTGGTGTCATTCTTTTTCTCATGAAATCTAGAGAGAGAATACTTTGACTCAAAAATAGTTTGGGTAGGTGTTCTTGAAACTAGAAATTCCTCTCAGACAAATACTCCAAACACCTAGAGTCTGTCATCTAATGAAGAAATGGAAGCCATTAAAGCAGGGGGTGAATGGAGATTATGTCTGGTGAAGGAAGCTACTGTAGAAGCTGCCGTCTCTCCTAAAACCAGAGGAGACTAGATGCTCCTCCTTTACTGACATCTGCTCCGATTCTCCCCTTCAGCCAAGATTAAATCAGAGGGGAGGCTGAGTCTAGGAAGCCTGAATGAAATTTTCCTATCCCACCAAGTACATTTAGTGCTAAGAGGGCAGAGAGTACTGATTTTGTACTAGAAAAAAAAAAAAAAAAAAAGGATCCCATTCAAACATAAATTAATTTCTTCTCTTCAGAGGTGTTCGCCATCATCCCCCAACAGATGTCATCATTATGGTCGTTACAGTCATTTGACTGACACAGGAGGAAGTGAGTAGCTTAATTTTATAAAAAAAAATTTTTAAACATTGTTTTAGAGCTGGACAAAGGATAAGTTTAAATCCAGGACTGTTTTTCTTAATAAAACATATTGAAACTAAAATAAGGAGCATTTTATCACCAAATGTGTTTCTGACTGGTATAATCTTTGTTGTTCTAAGTGTCATATAGCCAATTTTTATTCCTGGAGTTTGTCTAATATTGATTAAGTCAGTAAGGACTACAATGTTAGCGCTCAGAAGGATGAGCATCAGACACACTTGCAGTGAAAGTAGTTGCAGTAGTACCAAGTGCAATTTACATTGTTCTCTTTTGAAAAAGTAAGTAAATAGATTATAGAAAGGTTTAATATTTAATATGAAATTCACTTATAACGTTTGGGACAAAGTTTCTTTAGTAAGACACTTTTTGTTCTTTAGAGTCTACTATTTCAACATTGTTTATTCCCTTCATTGATTTAGTCTTAGACTATGTTCTATTATTATTGTTGCAAAGAATTATAATGCTCATTTTGATATGAAGAAAAAGACAAAGGAACATATTGTATGCAAAATGAATCCATGACTAGTGCTCCATTGAAGACCATCGTGTTGCTGCATCAGTCAGTGTTTTCCTGGCTTAGCTCAGTAGAGGTAAAGCTCAGTGTCTGGGTCACAGCCAAATGTTCTTTAATAGCCATGAAGTACAGACACTAAATTTCCTTTTACTCAACTATAAACCTACTGCCTGATGTTAAGCAGTCTTCATTGAATTGATGGTCTTCCTCACAACTTATTTTACTTAATCATATTTATTAGGGAAGCTTTGCACATCAAGGGGAAGCAAAGCACATTTTAAAATAATCCCATTATTAACCTTAGGGCAAAAAAGTTAATGCAATGTATATTGCCAAGTTCATTAACTATCTTCTTGATGAGCTAACAGCTGTGTGATGAAGACAGTAGCCATCAATTAGATGAGCAGCAATCTTGAGACTAGAGTTTTCAGCATGGAATAGTTCAGTTATGGGCATTGAGAGGCAATTAGATGGACATATTTCCAAGAATTTCTCAGTTCTATGCCCTATGGGATAGCATTTGTGAAAAGCCTGGGCGCATTGGTCGATTTAGAAGGCCAGAACACATTTATGTGGCTTGGGAGGATTTTAACAAAAAGTGACTTTTAGAATAACATTTAACATATCATATAATTACATATTCATATTCAAAGGTTGCTATTTAAGGTATTCACAGGTACACATAATAAGAAGTGTAAATCATTGAGCTTGCACTTGTCCTTACTCCTTTGCAGAAAGATTTCATTAAATAGAAATAAAATTTAAAAGAGACAATTAATGCTCAAATGATTGGTATTTTTTGACGAAGTAGACACTACTTTGAGGGATAAGAGTTGACTAACATTTCAAAGTAAGAAAGAAATGCTTGACTCTTATGCTCAATTAAGTAAGACATATCATAACACAGTTGTTCTAGGGCTGGGGTAAAAGGGAATTTAGGTATCTTGAAGGTCAAAGTCCCATTTCTTTTAGAGTTTGCAGAGGATCAGGAGGGAAGTTGTTCAAATGGTGAAGCTCATGAAGGGCATATTCCTGGAGGTCACAGGCACTTGCACAAAGACAGTGGAAGCTTCTTGTCCTCATGCTTAGAATAACCCAGGAGTTGGTCCACATGAAACAGCCCAGGACCTGGCACCAAGTAAGTGCTCAAGACATTTAGCTGTTGTTATTATTATCCCTCCAAAAATAATTGGATAAAAGCTCTAGGTTGTTGATTCCCACCTGTAGGTATGGTCACCTTACTGATGTTGATTTACTATAACATTAAGCTATTATGAGAAGGAAAATCAAAGGTGTAATATAATCGCTCTCCCTTGACTTTGCTGAGGGAAAAAAAATTCCGTTTATTGAAATTTAGAAGTCTCATTAAAACTGAGGTCTTTTGGGGCACCTGGGTGGCTCAGTGGTTAAGCTTCTGCCTTGGGCTCAGGTCATGATCTCAGGGTCCTGGGATTGAGTCCCACATCGGGCTCTCTGCTCAGCAGGGAGCCTGTTTCCCTTCCTCTCTCTCTGCCTGCTTGTAATCTCTGTCTGTCAAATAGATAAATAAAATCTTAAAACAAACAAACTTGAGGTCATTTTATTAAAAAAAATACAAAGTGTTATTGGAGTCAGAACACTGATTTTATTTCAAACTTCCACTGAGAAATTGTCTCTATTATTGTAGAGGAAAAAAAATAATGAAATGAACGTTCTAAAAATGCTACTCTACCATGAAACCTTGGATGAATATAAAGACGTGTGTCCATCAGCCACTGTTACTGGGAGCTGGCTTTGAATATGGAGAACTGAGCTAGATGTTATTTAGTCACAAAGAGTTATAGAATTCCATCTCTTTTCTAGATGACAAAGAGACTACAGAGAATAAGGAAGCCAAATTCCTTTCTATTAGGGAGCTGACGTTCCAATGGGGAGAAGGAAGTTGAGGAATGACAGTATACAAATAAATAATAAACAATATATAATAAATAATGGAAGAATACAAAAAACAAAGAACAAGAAATGAAGACAGTGAGCCAGAGTGACTGTAAGGTTATGTGAGATGAGTGGAATTGGTGGTGGTCTTGGTGAGGATGGTCAGCGATGACATTTAGGCTGAGAACTGGGTGGTGAGATGGAGGCTAGTGGTCATGTTAGGCTAAGAGGTCAGTATGATAAACATCTCCAAAGGTGGATTGTACCAACCCTTCCCTTCCTACCTGGGCATGCCAGTCTTCCTAACCAGAGGCAGCGTCTCTTTCCCTTCACTTGAGTCTGGGCTGGCCTCGTGGCCTCCAGTTCCAGGACTTTGGTTTTGAAGAGGCCTGGCAGCTCCTGCTATCCCTCTTTGAAGCCAGCTACCTCTGCCTAAATTCAATGATTCCGAAGCCGCCATGTTTTGTCAGGAAGCCCAAGCTACAAAGAGGGGCTCCACGGAACTGCATCACGAGTCAAGACTTCATCAGCCTTCCATGCCACTGCGGCTGCACACAACCGAGGACTGAACACGCTCCACAGGGGAGGGAAGACCTGCCCTGCTGAGGTGAGTCGACGTACAGAACTGCAAGAAAGAATAACTTGTTATTTTAAGTCACTGCTTCTGGGGATAGTCTGTCACACAGCAATGGATAACTGAAGCAACGGGAACGGAACAGCCTAAGGAATTAGGGCTTTCTTTTTGGGGCGACTAAACTCTCAGAGCTGAGGGTAGAGGGTGACTGAATCTCCTGTGGCTCTACGGCCCAGCACTAGAGCCACCCTCCCTGGGGCTTGCCAGGAGGCAGACGTGCTGCTTGTGCAAGACTGTGTGTAGGAAATTGCTGGACAGAGTGCAGCTTGCTCTGAAGTGTATTTGTAGGGACGAAAGTGCCATGGCATTTCCTTTTCCTTTTTCTGTGGGGAGAAGGGATCAGTCCTGGTCCCTCCTCTAAGTCATGTGTAGGAAGCAGTAACTAAACAGTTTGGGTTGGGGGGGTGCTGTTTGCAAGAAGGGGAAAGTGGAATCCGGGGCCCTCTCTCAGAACTTGCTTGCAGAGGCTCAGAGACATGCGTCCTACTGCTATCAGAGAAATGTCGAGGGTAGTTCTTGGAGGATCTGGGATTCAGGTTGCCCATACTTTGGTTGGAGAAGTTTGAAGATGGGAAGCTGGCAATGGTAAGGTGAAGGGAGAGGGCAGCAGAGAAGGATGCCAGCAGCTCAGGGGTTGGTGGGGCACCAGTGTGAGAAAGTACCCAAGGACCATGTGGGCTCTGTGGAGGCAGCGGAGCTGGAGACTGCCTGAGGGCTTCACCCGAAGGCTGTCGGCTGAGAGAGAGGGTCCCAAGGGTGTGCCGTGCATGGACGAACTGTGGAGGCAGGTCTGAATAACCCATCAGAGAAGGCATTGCTCACATCAGGGGACAGCGCAGTATGGGTCGGGTGGCTCCGGTGGTGGTAGAGATGGCTCTGAAGAGCATGTGGCGCACCCGCCACAGGAGAGCAGACGTTCATGGCATTGCGAATGCCATGACAGAGGGCATTCGCAAGCAAGAGACAATTCAAGTGAGGACAACACAGGTGTGTGGATCAGCCATCACATCTGTTTCGCTAAGCTCTCCTCCCTTTGTCCCCAACCAGGGGAGCCAGGTGGAAGGTGGGAGGAGATGGCACGAAGACAAGGAGGGAATAAGGACGTCTGAGCTGTCTCCTCCTGCCCATTCTGAGCACAGGGCCAGACCTGAGCAAGGGAGAGGCAACAAGCATTACACCGGGGGTAGGTGACATTTTTTTATTTAGAATGTGAGCCGAAGGCGAAGAGCTCTGTCTGACATGGCTTGAGTGGGAGGGACAGAGCACTTTTTAAATTGAATACATTTGATGTATAACATTGCGTAAGTGTAAAGGTGTACAGCTTACAACTTTGCTAGCTTTTATGTTGTGATACGATTGGGGTTGTAGTGATACTTACCGCGTCACACGATTACTGTACAGTGCGTCGTTGTCCGTGTCAATCATACCGCACGTTAGATCGCCGCGGCCTAGTTGCTTCTCACTGCAAGTCAGCGGAGTGTTTCCCAGGGCACTGGTGGGGGAAGAATAAAGCTCTTTGCTCTTCCAAGTTTAGCCCATTCCGTTCAGAGTTCAAAAGCCCTAAGGGAGAAACAGGTTTACCGTGGCTGAGGATCTGAAAGAAAGCCTCTGTGGCCAGCACACAAGGACCCACAGAAAGCAGAGGGAAGGGGGTAAGGTGAGGCTGGAGGGAGACGAGGACAGAGGTTCCATCCTGTGTTGCTTTGCAGCCCAAGAGAAGTATCTGAATTGTCGTGTTTCAGAAAGCCAGTGGAGAGTTTTAGGCAGGAAAAGAATAGGGCCTTATTTTCATTTTTCAAACACCTCTGGCCACTTTTTGGGAACTGGATGGGAGGAGAAGGCTGAGGTGGGAGGCGAGGTCTGGAGGAGGCTGCTGGAGGCGAGGAGGCCAGAGGGGGGGAGGCATTGATGGGGAGGCTGCTGGGCGGTGTGGAGGGGGGCCTCATCCTTCCCAGCATGGTGGTTACAGGCTGAGATATATGTGGGTTTGTTATTTGACAAATTGAAGGCCAACTAGACAGTTGGAGGTTGGGCCAGTGGTATCTTTCAGTGCTTTGGGCTGAGTATATAAACAGATCTCAGGCTCCATGGAGCATACAAATCACTGGGAAATGGTTAACATGCAAATCCTTGGGTTTCTCCTTAGCCGTTCTAATAGATCATCAATGGTGTGGGGCCCTGGAACCTGCCTTGTTAAAATCACCTGCCTTCTCATGGTCTCTTTCACATCAGCTATAGAATTATTTTTCTAACGAAAGCAAAATTACACTGTTGGAACTACACCAAAATAAAAAATGCTGCACAGTGAAGGAAACCACCAGCAAAACCGAAAGGCAACCTACTGAACGGGAGAAGGTATTTGCAGATGACATATCTGATAGGGATTACTAATATCCAAACTACGTAAAGAACTTACACAGCTCACCAACAAAAGAAACAAATTATTCATTGTAAAATGGACAGAGGACCCGAGTAGACATCTTTCCAAAGAGAACATACAAATGACAAACACCTGGGAAGATGCTGTACATCACTGATCATCAGATGAATGTGAATTAAAATCACAATGATTTTGTCAGTATACACCTGTCCAACAGCTAAAATCCCACTAAAGCTGGGAATGCAAACTGGTTCAGCCACTGCGGAAAACAGTATGGAGTCTCCTCAAAAAATTCAGAATGGAAATGCCATAGGATCCACCAATTCCACTACTTCATATTTACCCACAGAAGACAAAAACAGTAAATTAAAAAGATACACACCCCCCTATGTTCACTGCAGCATTAGTTACAATAGAAAGGAATGGAAGCAACCTGAATGTCCATCAGTAGATGAAGGGATAAAGAAAAAGTGGCATATATATAATGGAATGTTACTCAGACATAAAAAGGAATGAATTCTTTCCATTTGCAGCAACATGGATGGATCTAGAGGGTATAAAGCTAAGTGAAATAAGTGAAATGTCGTATGACTCACTCATATGTGAATTTAAGAAACAAATGAACAAAGAAAAAAAGGTACAAACCCCCCCCCCCCCCGCCAGGCTCTTAATATAGAGAACAAATTGGTGGTTGACAGAGGGGAGGGGAGGTGGGGGGTGGGGATGGGTAAAATAGGGGGAGGGGATTAAGAGTAGAGTTATTTTGGGGCACTGAGAAATGTAGAGAATTACTGAATCATTCTGTTGCACACCAGAAACTAATTTAACACTGTATGCTAATTATACTTGACTATAAACAAACAAATAAATAAAACACAATTTTAAAAGTGTCTGCATTCTCTTGCAGATGGTTCTAGGACCCTGAAAACCACCAATCCTTGCTGTAAAAGAGGCTCCAGTTCCCTGTGATTTTGGCTTTCTCAGATGTGCAGTTAACTTTGCACTCTGAATTTCAACACTTATCAAGCATTTCTTCTTTCATTGTTTTCATTTTCTTCATTCCATGGTTTTCTTTCCCTCAACCCTTGAACCCTTTATTTTTGTGAAATATTTTGTTTATTCATTTGACAGAGGGAGAACACAAGTAGGCAGAGCACAAGCAGAGGGAGAGGGAGAAGCAGAAGCAGACTCCCCGCTGAACGGAGAGCCCAGGCTTGATCCCAGGACCCTGGGACCATGACCTTAGCTGAAGGAAGATGCCCCCCTGACTGAGCCACTCAGGCGCCCCTCAACCCTTGAACTTTAAACACCCTGAGGGCTAGCTTTTTTCCCCTTCCTCCTTCTGCCTCTTTTTATTTCCCTCCTAAAGGAACAGAATTCCAAGTGGATAAGTACTTCTTAACTGTTTTTAAAGCAACACAACACTCACAGTGTAAAAATTTTTAAAGGACAACGTATCAATTACTTGCAGAGCAATTTAGAGACAAAAGTGGCTTAATGGTATAAATAAAGGACTCATTTTCTCTAGGAAGTAACAGAGACACTGTCTCCAAATTTTCCCTCCTATAACCAAAGACATTTTGGGAGAAAAGACTTCCAACTCACAGGCAGTAAATGGTAAATGAAAATACACAAATGCCTTTATCAGGCATTTTAATCTAAAAAGCCAAAAACACCCCTAAGGTAGCAGACATTTAATGCTGTCCTATCAAACCTAATGTAGGGCAGCTTGCTTTTACCTACAACAAATGGAATTTGCTCCAGATATCTGGATAACCTTGACCAAGGAGCAGGAAATATATGATTTAATCATATGGGGCCTAATAACTCATATTGGTTCAAGCCAAAGTTCGTAAATGTCCAAACTGTCCCCAACAAGATTATCTGATGGCAGATGAAGGGGGAGACATTATACCTTGATGCTGATGAGAGGAGGAAGTCATTTGAGTCATTGTTGGAGAGAGAAGCAGAACGTGGGTGTTACAGGAGGTCTATTATATTCTTCCAAGTAAACAGCTGTTTTTTTCCACCAAAGAAAATCCAAATGATTCTTTAAGAATGAAATATTTTTCTTTTTTTTCAAAATGTTTTTCTAATAACATTTGTATATAGAAAATCAAGAATTACTCTTATCTACTCAAAACATTTGGTAAAAAAGACAGACACAGACTTCAAAAAAGCACCATGTGTGAGTGAAAAATGAATTTTTATTCTTTCTGATTACTTTTCTAAGCTCAAGGAAACCACTAGTCAATGCAGACAAGTCGTCAAAGAAAACATATTTACCCCAAACTGGGACCAGATCAACATAAAACAACTAACCAAAACATGATGTTTGCCACACCTGGAGAGCCGGTGGGATACCTTATAAAACCCACGTGAGGGGGCACATGGGTGGCTCAGTCAGTTAGACATCCTACTCTTGATTTTGGCTCAGGTTATAATCTCAGGGTCATGGGATCGAGCCCTGGATCAGGCTCCCGGTCAGTGTGGAGTCTGCTTGGGAATTTTTCCCTTTCCCTTTGTCTCTTCTATCTTCCCCCCAACGAGCGTGCACTCACGCTCTCTCATAAATAAATAAATAAATAAATAAATAAATAATTATCTTCAAACAAAACCCAAAAAACACATGTCCCAAGCTGAAGATAATTCAATATGCCTTGTGTGATTGCTTATCTGATTTTACACATAGCATACAAGTGGAAAGCCAATTGGTATTCAGTCATTTTAATTTCAATAAGCTAGAAAAACATCTCAAACATCTTTTCAGTTGTAGGCCAAGAGCTGGATGGTTAATATATACACGTCTGGAATTATATTAGCAACTTTTATATTGGGAAAACACTTCCCTAAATAATAAAGTATTCCGAATGTGTTTGAATTCCCAAGTAGAACATGGTATTTTTTGATGTTTATATTTCCAGAAAGGGAGCATGCTACTTTTCCCCTTCCTTAAGGAAGACCCTTCCTTCAGGCAAAAATAAATGTCTGATATAAAGCACTCTAAGTATGAAAACATCATTATCTATGGTGTTATACAGAGACACATAGTTAGGGAAAAAGGAAGACACTTGTCTAAATAATGAAGTTTTTAAAAAACTCTAAACTATTCTTAATAATTACATATAAAAAATAGTTTGGTACCTCAGTGGAAATAGCTGAAAGTATAGGAAATTTTTCCAATGGCATTAAAATCCAAGATGACACAGAAAGGTTTGAGATGATTGATCTATTATCCTGAGGTAGTATCTCTGCCAGAATCTGCTTAATAGTTTTTATGGACTCTTCAAAAATTGTCCAATTTCAGAAAAGAAATTGACATGTCTGGACTATGTATAGAAGTATTATGTCATTCACTTCTTTTCTCAGAAGAAACTCATTGAGACTAGAATGTTTTCTTTCTTTCTTTTCTTCTGTTATCAGATCAAACCATTGGAGGACAAGTTTTCAATTGAAAAAGGAATGTGTTTGGTCTTGTTAATTAATGCAGTAGGCTCTAGATTACAAGGGGGGCAAACCAGGTTCTAACCTCAGAAAAGGACATTTATGGGAACACATTTCATTACTGCGTGCCCCTGGAAAGGTCGTAAACCAGCATGCAGAATTCACGGAGGAAACTCTTTAACCTGGTCATTTACATAATTGTGTATCAGCGCACTCTGTCCATCCCTTCTCCCCTTGGTTCTCATTAAATTTTCTTCATAAATTATCTTTTTAAAAATAGTATTTCCCATTTGCCCTTCCACTTAGAATCACAGAAAATACCTGATCGATACAGGCATAGGAAACAACTTACCTGAGTGAGATTCTCAAATGACTCAAGCAAAGAACACTGTCTTTGATACCCTGTAGTTTGTGATATGCGCTACTTGATGAGCAGATGGAAATTTTTGTGTCATCTAATAGAGTTCAAGGAGTTGTCTGGCCAGGAAAACAAATGTATAAAAAAGAGAAACCACTATTTAATTTTGTTTGTTTTTGTAGCTAAAAAAAGTGATTGTCCTAAATATGCTCAAATTTGCCATCTGGTTCTCATTCCGTATTCTCGTGGTTTAAAAAATCACTAGATCCAGGACTGCCTATTAGGGTTATTCTGATTAAGAAGGGATGGGAGGACAGATGGTAGAATTATGTGGTAGAGAAAGTGATGGGGGACAATGAACTATTTAAAACAAATACTCTGTCAACACAGGGGTGGTTGAATTGTCAGGTGGATACTCTAGGTTGAATGTTACGATCTGGAAAATTCACATGCAAAAATCATCACTAACAGAAGGTAAAAACTTTTGACAAAAATGTATGTACATTAACATAAAAATCCAAATGACGTGTCATCATCATTATTATTGTTTGTTGTCATTAGCACGTACTGAGAATTTCTATATCATAGATTGTACTAATTTCTGTTTTTTAATTGAATAATCGCATGTTAATATTGTATTAGTTGCAGGTGCACGTATAGGGATTCAGTATCTATGTACTATGGAATGGTCACCACAGTAAGTCCAGTTATCATCTGTCCCCATACAAAGTTGTTACAATGTTATCGACTGTATTCCTGTGCCTATGTTGTGCCCCTGCGTCTCACTCGTGTTACAACTGGAAGTTTGTACCTCTACATTGCTCCCACCTGTTCCGTCCTTCCCCTCACAGGGGCCCTCCTTCCCACTGGCAAACCATCAGGTGGTTCCCTCTATCTGAGTCTGCTTCTGATTTGTGTTGTTTTGTTTTTAGATTTCCACATATAAGTGAAATCGTATGGTACTTATCTTTCTCTGTCGAATGCATTTCACTTAGCAGAATACCCTCCAGGTCCATCCATGTTGCAAATGGCGAAGATTTCGATCTTTTTTATAGCTTGAGTTGTACTAATTTCTGCCGTGCGCTCTCTCATTCCCTCCTCAAACGACCCTGAGAACCAATTATTCCTACTACATTTTTTCAGATCCAGAAAGTGAGACTTGGAGATTTCCACCGTTTGCCCAAGATCCACTAAGAAGTGGCCAAACGAGAGACTCAAAACCGGTCTGATTTTGAAGTCCTTACCTGCTGAGCCACACCACTGTTGTAACCCTGAATAATTTTTCATGCAGCCGGTTGGAATTTATCTGCTTTCTTCCTCCGTTCAACTCGTTTTTCCCATGTCCATCCTCTCCTTCCCCTCTTCCCTTGAAATACACCTTTAACTTGTCGGTGACCAAGGGAGTTTCCAAAGGAGCAGCACAAGCCATACAGTCTCGAACTCCAGATGGCGGGTTCCCGCCCACTTGCATGCGCCTTCCTTGTGGTACAAAGCCGCACGGGTCACTTTGAGCTCGTCTCGGTTCTGCAGCACGATTAACTTCACCATCACCCTCAGGCCTTTTAGGACATTAATACCTGACTGACTTCACTCATCCCTCGACAGCCCCTGTTTGGAATTCTTTCTTAGTTCTCCAACACGTTAGATGGTGACTTGCCGGCGTGAATCTCGGTAACTCTGTGGTTTTCTCCTCAGTGTGGTTTTCTCCTGCCATTGTGGCAACTCCCCGTTTAGGATCAAGTTTCATTAGTGCAGTATTTTCAGTCTTCCAGGTGGTCAGTAAAGATGTTAAACCAGAGAGACCTTCCACCTGACCTCTCTGTGTGCTTTTTCAGGAAACCATCCGGGAAGAGCTTAAAGTGAATATGGACTGTGAAATCTGATTTCGTGAAGCCTGTGAACTTGTTATCAAGGGTCAAAATAATTCCCCATGTGGCAATCCTGTGGAAGGGGGCTTGGGATAAGAGGAAAACTAGAAAACACAGCGGGGGAGGATGAAAAAAACTGTAGTCCTCATTGCTGGAGAGAGCACAAGGAACAATGCCTGTAGGGCCTAGAACATGCTTGCAAATTTTTAAAAAACTATTTTTCCCCCCCCAAAATGGTTAATACCATTTTACTTTCACAGCACAGGTTGGATTTTCAGCTCTTCAAAATATCACCCCAGAAGGTGGACGTTATGATCATTCAATGCACGGAAATGGGGAAGCACACAGCCACTCCGCAAAGCCACTTTCTCTTTGGAATCAGATCAAAGTCCGCTAATTTCCACTGACTCTTGAAACGCAAGTTTTATGTAGCAATACAACTAGTGAATTGTACATAATAAACACACAGTAAGCATTCGTTTAATATCCTTGAGAGGGCAGTCGGAAGCTCTGTCATGAAGATCCCACAGATGTGTTTCTAGACGATAGAACCATACCTTGAACCTTCCCTCCCCTCTCCTGTTTGTCTGTGGGGGATTTGACTCCTGTACATTATGGCTGAAATGAAGACTTGCTCTCTTAGTTTGCTCGGGCGCCGTAAAAAATTGCCAGAGTCTGCGTGGCTTAAACGACACACATTTATTTTTTCACACTCCTGGAGGCTGAAAGTCCAAGATCAAGGTGCTGTCAGGGATGGTTTCTGGTGAGGCCTTTCTTCCTGGTTTGTAAACAGCCACCTTCTTGCTGTGGCCTCGCTTGGCCTTTCCTTCTGTGCATGCATGGAGAGGGAGAGAGGGAGAGATCTGGTGTCTCTTCTTCTTGTAGGAACACCAATCCTATCGGATCAGGGTCCCAATCTTATGACCTCATTTAAACTTAATTACTTCCCTAAACCCCTGCTCTCCAAGTACAGTCACATTGAGGGGTAAGGCCTCAACCTGGGAATCTGGGGAAGGGGATGGACAGAATCCAGGCTGTAACACTTGCTGATTCTGCTTGTTGCCTCCATAGTTGAGATGGAAGTCTGATGTGGGTGTGGTCTGTTTCTCCTCTCCCCACCTGTCACTCCTGCTCCAGAGACACACACACACACACATACACACACACACACCCGTGTGCTGCACACAGCCCTCCCACCCCCAGTGCCAGCAGGTAGAGTCCCACACACCCCCGTATCACCACAGGACAGAGCCCTGCTTCAGAAGACAACGAGGCTGTTCTGAGCCTCACAGGGCCTGGGATGATAGCCCTGCCTGCACGTGTGCTGTGTGGTTCTGGTTCCTCGAGAGAGAGCAGCTTCTCGAGGACAACTGTGCAGCCCCCTCCGCGGCTCTACTAAGTTGTACAGTATCCTCTAAAACTCCCCTTTGCCCAGAAGCTGTGAATGTGACCTTACCCAGAAACAAGGTTCTCGAAGAGGTGATCAAGTTAAGATGGGGTCACTCTGGATGAGGGGGGCCCTAAGTCCTCAGTTGTCAGGAGAGGGAGACACAGATACACGGACAGAAGGCAGCCTTGAGAAGACGAAGGCCAGAAGCTGGGGGTTGAGGTTACAAGCCAAGGAATGCCAAAGATTGCTGGGAGCCGCCAGCCGAAGATTCCTGATGTGCTTTTTTCTTCCACATGGTCCCATCCTGTTCACAAGGAGCACACCCGGAGGGTGCTTCTAAGATGGGTCTTGAACCTGACCCCTGCTTGCTGTCACTGTGGCTGCCGACCCCATCGAAGCCATGGTCAGCGTTCATTCACTGGGATGGTTCCTTCCTCAGCTTCTCTGCTCTCACACTTGACGCCTTATAATCCTCCCTGGGCAGGGTGGCCAGTGAGATTTGTAAACACTTAGGTCTGATCTCCTCCCTCCCCTTCTTAACCCCCCACAATGGTTTCCCATCGAAATCAGGATGAAACCCAATTGATTCTTCTGTGACCTAGCCTCTGTCTACACTTCCACCACCACCTCACATCACCCCCCCCACCTCCGCTGGCACCCACTTTCCAGCCACAGACGCCTCCTTCTGTGTCTATGACACTGAGTTCCTCTGCCTCGGATGTTCTTTCCCCTGGGGCTTCACTTGCCTGGGGCTTACAGCCACGCACGTGCACCTGCTTACTTGATACCTCATTGGCTTGGAGAGACCTCTTCTGGCCACGCTACTTCACGTAGTCCCACGGTCTCGCTGTGTCACATCAGGTCTCTCTAGGCACTTTGTCTCCATCTGACATTCTTCTCATGTGTTTGTTTGGTGGTTTTCCTCCCTTACCTGTAGTGTGATGTCCACAAGGGCAGGTCCTTCCTGCCTTGTTCACTGCAGGAAACCCGTGGTATGAACATGGCTTGACACGGGATAGCTGCTCAGTAAATAAATATTTGTTCCATGAACCAACAAATGAAAGGCTGAAGAGATGATTGCCACAGAGGCTTCCATGGGTCACCAAATGACAGAGAACCCTTCTTGCTTTTCTCCTGAGAAGATCTGTGGTGCCGCCCCCGCCCCCCAATCCCGCTCCAGCTTTGCACTGTGCCCATGACATTGTCCAGGTTGGAAATGAGTGGTTGTTTCATTGATTTCACCCTAAAAGCAGTAAGTCATCAAGTTTTCCTTTTCTGGGCCTGCCTCAAGAGGTACAAGAGAGTTAAAGATCTGTAGAATACACAAGTCGTGGTATGCGGTCGTTTCCATGGGCTGGGAAGAAAAATGGTCCTTGACCACTCACTGATGCCTCAAATTCCTCTCCTAGGCAAAGCTTTTCATTCTAAGTCAGAGATGCAGCTTAAAGATATCAGCCATGGGGAGTCCCGGAAGGCCAGCACACACTGGCACCTGGACAGGAGGTGGGACCGGCCACCTGGGAGGGTGAAAGTTGACGATCAGCTCCTGCGTGTGGCTTCCTTAGCCATTTTTCTCCCAGTGTCAAAGCGAAGAGCTGAGTCATAGTCCAGTCACTGACTTGCCAGCAAATGACCGGGGGGCACTCCGAGATGCGTCCTTACTGCGTCGCAGCCCCTTCTTTTCCTTGTTTTGGTCAAATTTCATTCTTCTCTTGCCCAGGCATATTCTTGACTTCATTTTCTCCAGATCTCAATATTCCCCTTCTCCCTACACATTTTCTGAGGCTGTTCCTTATGTGTGAAAAACACATTTCTCTTCGGCTTTTCTTGACAAAATCCATCGCTTGCAAATTTGTCTTCAGAATTATGTTCAACAAATCTTTTGAATCTAGTCCTCGAGTAAAACTCTCTCCCTAGGAGGCGAGAAACAAGATTGAAAGTCAGTAATTCCCGACCTGTGAAACCCACCTTTCTTCCTGACGCTCGTTCCTGACTTGCTTATTGGGTCTGTGCCCTGACATGCCCTTCAAACACCCGCCCAAGGGGCGAAGTCTGTCCCCTCCTTCATGTTCTCAAAAGCACGCCATAAATTACAAAAGCACTGTAGTAGTTTCCTAATGTTATTGGAATTGCTTACCTTAGGCATATTTTTTCACAATGATAAATATCCATGATGCCCTGATTCCACATCTATTTTCAAAGGAGGGACAGAGGGTTGATGGTAAGTCAGCTGTTCGGAGCACAGAGCACAAAGGCCCAGATACGGATCTAAATGTAGTCATTGTGCATCCTTACTCGGCACTTGAAATTGAAATTCAGGCCATATTTTATCAGAGAACTTCTATTTTATATGAAAGGAAAGAGGGGGAAAAGCATTGGGCTCTAAAATAAAAACAGATGTTAGCAGAATCAAGTAAGATAAGGCACATAGACTCACTTTGTAAAATATATTTGTATACAAATACAAAGTAATACTGTGTTATACAGAGAGTTGGAGGTTTCTCTCACCTTCGGACTAGATGAGTGTTTTAATCTTTCAGAAATTCTTTCCATTTCCTACCAAGTGGAAGAGGGTGGAGGGTAGTAAAAAGCAACTTAGTTTTCTTCTCTCCATGATTCTGCTCCAGGGTTTTTGCAGATTGCTGAAGAAAATGAGTAGAGAATTTACTCACTTATTTTCGTGTCTTCTGAATGTTATTTTAGTATCTTGATTTCCGCAAGTTATGAGTCAGAAAAGAAAGGAAATGTGTCTTAACAATCAGTGTTATTGGTGATAAAAACTGATATTTATTGTCAGAAGTTACTCAATATTTGAATTGTTCAGCATCTTAGTTGTCTTTATCTTGGGTAAATCTCAACATCTCTGAGAAGAAAGAAAAGCAGAAGGGTTATACCCACTTTACAGACAGGCAGACTGAGGGCCAGAGAAATTTGCAACTAGGATTACCATCAGTGATGTGCTGTTAAATGTTTAAGAACCAACTCTCCCGGGGAGGGAACCCCAAAACCCTGATTTGTAGCATTTGCCAATTCTTGTGGTGTCAGTACTCCCCCCATGGCTAACTTCAAGCTTTCTAGGCTGAGCCCCTGAACATGCAAATGGAAGAGACGCAGGTGGTGACCGAATCAGCGATGTCCAGGAAGTTGAAATGCCAGCTAGGAAGGGAAAGCCAAGTCCTATAAGCCTAGAAATGACAGTTTTTTGTTTGTTTGTTTTTTTCTTCTTCTCAAAATGACAGTTTTTATAAATGGAAAGCATTGTATACCTCTGAACCAGGGTTTGCCTGGGCTTGAAGGCAGAGATTGTCTACAAGTATTCATGAGATCAGTTACCGCTAGGGCCCGTCCACCTTCCATGATGATCCTGATTCCAGCTCTCCTGACCTGGCAGAAGACCAGAGAATTATTCCATGCAGACTCTGAGGCAGTGGATATCCGAGTGCCTGTCTCTTCTCAACAGGTTCTCCTGAGTCCTTGTGCCTCACTCAGCCTCCTGCTCTGTTCCCAGCCACACAGGGGCTGCTGCCTGGGGTGGAATGCTCTAGTACCAGCTGTCTGGTACACCAGCAGGGCCTGGCGCAGGTGTGGGGAAAGTCAGGGTCAGGGTCCGGCCCGACCCAGGCTGGTAGTGGCAAGGCGCGTTTGGTTTCAGAATTTCTTGCCTACTCCTTACTCAGGAGCCAGCCTGGTGGGGGATGGGGGGTGGGGAGGGGATGGGGGACGTGTCAGTTTTAGGTTGTGTCTCATTTTCTTATTTATTTTGTTATTATTGACTATGATTTTATTTTTCCTTGGGAATTGTGAAAAAAAATGTGAAATCTGAGCTAAGGATAGGTTTCTGCAGGCAAATACCCCTGCGCTTTTCAGCTCCCTGTGGCTGCCGCCCATCGATGTACATTAAATCAGTATTTCTCAAGGAGTGTGTTATTAGCGTCTTGGGTGGGACATTTCTTTATTATAGAGGTTTCGTGTCTCTGCTTCTACCTGAAAAATGCCTGCGGTGCTCCCAGGAGTAAGGAGCACTCGAAAAACTCCTAAGCTTTTCCAGACATCTCTTCTGTCGGGTGGTATTTGCACCGGATGAAAACCCCAATTCTCAATGATTATTTGGCGTGAGGCTTTTGGGATCTCACAGGTAGTTTGATTTAAGGCTGTCCTTCTCATGGGACCAACTGGTATGTCCAAATTCTCAGGGCTTTTTTCCCCTGTGATCTGCTCACAGCCAAGTGTTGCTGTTCCCTGCAGAACCCCTGGATCAGGGTTAGCCTCTTGCTTTCCAGTTTTCCCCTATGTTAGGGTGTAACCCTTTGGAAACTCATCCTTTATCATCTATTAGGACCATCATCTGTTTAGGACTCGCACTTGGGCCAACTCTTAGGACCTTATATTCTGTCCTCTGTATCCAGCGAGGCTGTAAAAACGAAAGCTCTGGGGGCACCTATTTGGGCAAACGACCTGAGCACAAAGGCTGCACTGTGTGTTCTTCTGACCATCCCACCTGACCCAAGAATTGATTTCTTGTTGTTTTGTATTTTATCCAAGATTTCTAGTCCTTTTCAGAAGCTGGAGTGGTCTAGGAATCTCACTCACTATATGGAAATCTTTGAAAGGAATCAGTATTTACAAATTTTGTGGCTTGATTCGGAAAAAAGTGTTATAAAAATAAGTACCTTTCTGGGGTGCCTGGGTGGCTCAGTGGGTTAAAGCCTCTGCCTTCGGCTCGGGTCATGATCCCAGGGTCCTGGGATCGAGCCCCACATTGGGCTCTCTGCTCAGCGGGGAGCCTGCTTCCTCCTCTCTCTCTCTCTCTCTCTCTCTCTGCCTGCCTACTTGTGATCTCTGTCAGATAAATAAATTAAAAAAAAATAAGTACCTTTTTGACACAGGCAAAACCATGGATTCAGGAATAGCACTAATTATGCGGGTCTAACGAAAGCTGAGCATGTGCAAGCTGGACAGATTTGGTTCTGAATCCCTGCTGTACCACCTACTGTCTGTGGGGCTTGGGGTAAGGTATTAAATATTTTTAAACCTCAGTTTCTTTCTCTATAAAATGGGGGGGGGGATAGCCCCTTTTGTGGCAGTAGAGAGAATTAAAGACATTGTATGTTTTTGGCCCTGTCCCTTCTTCTCGACTTCATCTGTGGGGAATTTTCAAATCTTATTCACATTATTTTTCTTAAAAAAAATTCTTGCCCTTCTTTTGCCTTTGCAGCGAACCTCTCAGTGAGAGCTGGATACAGCTCGATGCCAGAGAAGTTTTCATTAAAAGTGTAGAAGCTCAGTTAGGGAGCAAATTAAAGTATATCCTCAGAGATAGAACATCAAATCTCTTAAAAGAAGCCCCTGTTGTAAGTGAACAGACCACTTCCCATACCCCAAACACCCAACATATTTCCTCAGATGAACACCAGAGGGGTTGCCATTAGCTGTGAGAAAATGGACCGTGTCCTGAAAATACAACTACAGATAATGCCACCAGGACTCTCTTCTGTGTTCATTAAAAACTGGAAGAAATAGACAAGTCCAGTTTGTTCTCATATGACCAGGATACAGGAGTTCAGAACCCAAAACAGAAACCACACTTGTAATGATCAGAAATGGGCAACTGTTGGAAGGGGTGAGTAGACAGATAAGCTCTTGGTTACAGCTGGTTTTGTAATAAGCTACTGAGAACAGTTAAGAAAACTTCCAGTTAGACACAGAATATGTGAGTTTAACTTCAATGAATTATTCTAGAGAGAGTGAAGGAGAGAGAGAGAGAGATAATAAGGAGGAGGATGAGGGAGAAGAAGAAGAGATGGAGGAGGAAGAGAAAGAAATAGAACATTGTGATGACTGCTCGCTATTCCATCAAAGACCATGGACCTTCAATGTGAATGGAAAGGAGGACGAAGCTGTTGTTCGTCCTGGGGACTCTGGCTCCATGATTCTCTTACACTGCTGAAAATGATTCTTCTTCTGCAGATAGATGTTATTCATGCAAAGTGGCTTTACATGCAAGTCAGGAACTCCATTTGGTGTAGAACTGATGAAACAGCAGTCTGGTAACGTGAGAGCGATTTGGGGGCCTTGGATTGGGAGAGAAAGAATGTCTACCTTCATTTGGGTGATTGTGTAATTTTTTTTACATGTGATTTTTGCCAAATCATGTTGACTGACTTTAGAATCTAATCTGGTAGAGTGTAACTCTACTGTGATTGGATTTTATATCCTCTACATGATAATCAATATATTATGTTCACCCTTGGATTGGTGAAAGTGAACATGTTTTATATACATTAGAAACTATAAGAAATTAAACATACTTTGGATGAAATTACCCAACAGCTGAAGCAGTCTTCCCTCAACATCATATGAAAACCCTCTTTCCTTCCCAAATCTCATTTTAGGTGTAAGATTATTTATAATATTAAAAAAAAATTCTAAGTGAGAGCCACTGTAAGATAAATGTTGATGCTTATAATTTTAGTAGGTTAGGGGTAATGATCCAAAAGATGTGAAATCTTACAAGGAGAGATTTGGAGTCAGAATTTTTCAGGACCAAGTAAACACTGTCCAGGAGGCGGACCAGGAAATTTTCTACTTTCTATAGTCTAAGAAGTAAATAATGCATAAGCTTGGTGAGCTGGCAGCCACAGCAAAGGGAGTTGAATCATTCTGTAGGCTATTTTATCCAGGTGGTGGTAGATTGGACTCTGCAGCGATAGAGCATTATCCTTCTAGGAGGTCCTGAATGAAGGTAATGCGCACCTTAGCACAAAATCCTAACAGAAACAACGCAGACTATTAGGTGCAGACTAGATGCCAAAACTTCTACCGCAATTTGTTATTTGAAAGAATGCATTTCATATCGTTACAGAAGTTGCAGCTAACCATCTGTTTTGGCATCATGGTATCATGCTGTTGGTCAGCATTGGAAAATGAACATCTTGTTGTTTTTGATGAACACCATTTAGGTTTATCTGAGCATATGAAACACTAATGGTAATTTAATTCCATATTTATTGTGTGTCTAGAATGTGAACAGCATGGTAGGAGAGAGGTTTTTGGGAAGATAGAATTCCTTTTTTCCAAGTGTTGGCGGACCAGCACAAGAGACAAAGAATGGGTGTAGATTGCTCTCGTAGGAAGGGCAACGGGGTTCATTGTTTTAGACTTATTTTGCACATCTACTATATGCCTGGCACTATGGTTAAAGTTGCAAATACAGACATAAGAGACATAGTCCTTGTTCTCAAGGAGGTAACAATAAGGTTGCAGGGTGGCAGCAGGAAGAGACAAGGCTATGGAAAATCACAGTATACTGTTTTACTTGCTGTAATAAAGAAAACCCGAGAAAGTGCTGGGTCACAAGAGAAGATGATCCCATACTGTCCTCCCTTGGGGGCATCAGAGAAGGATACCCAAAGACAGCTGGTTGAGTTCTTTAAGACTGAGCATTTATTCACTGTTCCATTCACACTGCTCTAGGCCTATGGATCTACAGCAACAATACCACAGAGATCCCCGGCCTCATGCAGCATATTTTCTAGTGGGGAGAAAGAGAATAAGTGAGTAGATAAATAAGATAATATCAGCTGCTAAACTTGCTTTGAAACATTAGGTATGAGGAGACAAAAATGATATATTTTAACGCCAAATCATCTTAATAACAGAAAATGTCAGATACCTGAATTCTCATATTTTCATTGCTTTGCTGGGTTACAAACAAATCTAAATAAGGCAATAATCTGTTTGTAGTTGCATAATCTAACTAATATAATAATAGGTGACTAAGAAAGGGGTAAGATAGGAGAAAGATATACCAGAAAGGAAAATAGTAATAGAGAAAAATATCATGTTGGGAAGTCATAGACATGAGAGAGGGTGATGTCTTCATGGACCTGTAAATATATTTAGTGTGGTCAGTTTGTAAGGGGTGGTGCAGCAGGAGGTCAGATGGGAAACGTGAGCAGTGACCAGCCAGAAAGCCCTGTCTGCCAGACTGAGGAACGTGGACTTCATTGTCAAGGGAGATTTTCATCATGTCATCCAGATGATCAAATGTTTATATTAGAAAGATGAATTTGGCAGCAGAGTGGAGATTGGTTAGGAGAGAGGGCACAGTTGGAGATGGGAGTTAATTTCCAGGCAGCTGCAAGTGTCCAGGGGAGAAATGTGGGTCTGAGTTAAGGCAAAGTCAGTGTTGATGGAAGCAAGCTAAATTAAGGAAGACAAATCCTTAGGGTCTTGTCATTGGTAGGGTACGGTGGCTCTGTCAGATGCTCCAGTGAGAGTGGTGCTATTCCCCAAGATGGAGACCTTAGCGGGGGACATGTTTTAATACACAAATAATGAGTTTGGTCTAATGAGTTAAGTGGGTGTGTTCAGGTGGCAGCTGAATCTGTGAGTTTAGGACTCAGGAGAGTGGTTGGGACTGGGAATCACTGAATCAGGGGCTGTCTGGGTGACTGAAGAAGCTGTGGAATTGTCTGAGAGTCTGAGAAGCAGGAAATAGTGAGAAGAGCATATTAATGCTGATGTGTAGACAGAGAAGAGCCCCCTCAAAAAACAGACCAAGAAGGAGTTGTGGGAATAAAGAGAGAGCAGGGTTCTGGAAAGCCAAGGGATTTGTGAGCAGGAGAAAGTGGGCAGTTGTTGAAGACAGCAAAGGTTTGTGATATGGAGCCTGGAACAGTGAAATCCGTGGCCACCTTCAGCAGACGAGTTTTAGAATGTGTGTGGGATGGGGGTGAGGATGAGGGCTGTGTACAGGGATGAGGGGACAGGACATGGATCATGTTAAAGGAACGAGGGCTTAAAAGTAGAGAAAGTAACTCAAGAATGTTAACTCTGACAAGAAGGAACGTGGATAGAACTAGAGATAGAATCAAGAAAACATCCTTCCCTTGCGAATGGCAGAGGCTTCAGGTAATTATTTAAAACTGAAGCTAATGGGAGAGAGACAGCAACAGAGACAGAGAGACAGAAATATTTCAGAGAAAAAGGGACTCTGGCTCCCAGAGACGGGGAAAATATGGGTCCAGAGCAGAGATTGAGTGGCTTTCAACTAAAGACAGAGCAACTTGTTCAATGAAAGTGGAACTAAGGAGGTAGGATGGTTCATTTTATGGGTCAACTAGAATGAGCTAAAGGGTGCCCCGACAGCTGGTCAAACACTGTTTCTGGGTGTGTCTGTGGGAGTGTCTCCAGGAGAGATTAGCATTTGAGTCAGTAGACTGAGTGAAGAAGACTGCCTTCACTGTTTGTGGGGTGGGGGTAAGGGGTGGGAGGAACATTATCCAGCCCACTGAAGACCTACCTAGAACAAAAAGGCAGAGGAAGGTCAAATTCACTCTCTTTTTGCTAGAGCTGAGACATCTATCTTTTGCTCTTGGACATTGGTAGCTCTGGGTCTCGGGTTTTTGGACTCAGACTGGCACTTACCATTGGCCTGATACTCAGGCCTTTAGACTCGGACTGGATCATACCACTGGCTTTCCTGGTGCTCCGTCTTGCAGAGGGCAGGTTGTACAACTACTCAGCCTCCATTACCATGTGAGCCAATTCCTATACTAAATCTCCCCTATCTCTAGCCATAGCTCGCTCTCTCCTGTTGGTGCAGTGTCCCTGGAGAGCCCTAATACAGAACGGATGGCTGTGTTGTTTGCGTCATAGATACAGATGTGTTTGTGGGCTCAGAAAGCCAGAAGCCAAGACAATCCAGTGCTTGTGAGTCCCTTTTCCTCTATGAAGTAGGAGGAAAGGCTAGATACCAAGTAAAGATGATAATATATATTACTTGGAGTGAAAGAAGAGGAGGAATAAGATGAAAAACCATAAAAAACAGATGGGAATCATTTTGACTAATGCCATAGGACAAGGTTTTGTGGAAGAGGTGGATTGGGCCTTAAGGTGGACAAGATGGAGGAAAAGGCGGGGAAGAAGAAGAAGAAGTTCCAGGAAGGGGACTAGAATGAGAAGAAGAAGGAAATCCAAGAGTGAAGGTTATTTCAAGGTCATGAATTCACAAAACAGAGAATGTTGGATACATAGCAGCAAATTGTACAGATGAAGGAAATTATACAGATTTAACAATTATAAAATGTGTTTGTGCCTGGTTCCTGGCACAAAGATGGGTCCTCAATAAATAAGTGTTAAATGAGTGAGAACAACCTCATTTGCTGTACAGCAAGTTAGAAAATTAAAAGGAGCATCCAAGGCCAACCAATGGATACTAATTTCCCTTTTTTTTTTTAAAAGATTTTATTTATTTATTTGATAGACAGAGATCACAAGTAGGCAGAGAGACAGGCAGAGAGAGAGAGGAGGAAGCAGGCTCCCTGCCAAGCAGAGACCCGATGCGATGTGGACCTTAATCCCAGGACCCCGAGATCATGACCTGAGCCGAAGGCAGAGGCTTTAACCCACTGAGCCACCCTTTTTCTTAAAATGGCAAAAAATCATTACATTTCACTTCCAACTATACATTCACTTCCAAGTATTCTAGGCACTATTGCTACATAACTATCTCCAAATAGTGGGTTAAAACAGCAGCCTTTCAAAAGGTAAATGTCACAGATTCTGTAGACGGGGCATCAGATGTGGCTCAACTGGGTAAGTCTTCTGTGTCTGGTGACTTTGAGATTGCTCAGTGGTCCTCAGTAAGTAGATGGGTTAGTCAGAGGGTCCACGATGCTAAATATCTTATAATGCAGAGGACATCCTACCCACTCTTCCTCACAAAGGATCCTTCAGCCCAAAATGTCGATAGTGCTGATGTTGAGAAATTCTGTGGTAGATCCAGGGGCCCAGGAGAAAAAGGCAGCCTCTGTAAGGCCTTCTGAAGCCACACAGAGTTACTTCTCCCCCATCGTACTCTTTCTAGGAGGTGTACAAAGCAAGTCTAGGGAAAGGGACTAGACTCTACCTGTTGCTGGGGATTGGCAAGGTGACATCGTGCTAGATAGAGCATGTGGACAGCATGATTTAAGAAAGTACAGTTTACTCTAACAGAGATGGAAGCAGAAAACAGATACGGGGGGACAGCACTGAATGCCAGAAAAGTTGGGGTCCAGAATATATATAAAATGCAGATGGGGAATGGAATGGACCCAGTCAATGTGCTTTATAGAAAAAAGTGTGCTTCTGATAGGAAAGCTGAGAGGGACAGCTGCCTCTCCCCCATCTCTGCTACAATTGACAAGCCATGAATCTATGACAGGTGGGCCTGTCAGGAAGAATTGGGCTTCCCCTCCTGCTAGTTCCTTGGGACATGATGGCCTACGGTCTTTACTGATGCTGAGATCACTGAGTGAAAGCCACCAGTGTTTTCACCAGACATACTCACTCTCTGAGCTCTTGGTCCCCACGGAGGTTATGGACAACAGTTCTTTGCCTTATGTTCATTCTGGTGTTGCCCTCCCATTAAAGCCAGGTCTCCTGTGAGGCCAAACCTCTGAGCCTCCATTCTGCCTTCCATCAACATGAGTTCTCTCCCAAGAGGCTCCTTGGGCTTCTATGTAAAATCACCAACCAGTCAAATTTGATTTGCAGTTGTACTTTGCTTATTTTTTTAAAAAGGATAACAAATCTTTAAAAGACATTCAAACAAATATCTAAAATTTAGAAATTTCATATAAAATAAACTTACTTGCTCCTTTTGAAAGCCTGGAAGATCTAGCTGTGGGATCCCCAATCTTGACAGCAGCGGTTGTAGGAATCAGGTAGCATCTCCCTTAGAAGATACTATGTGGTTGAAAAAGTCTGTGTAGTACAAGGGAGAGTCCCCACTTTAGGGATTCCCATTGCATGGGAATAATAAACTCCCTGGCAAGCCCTGAATCACACTGATAATAATGCTAATAATAATAATCACTGTGTAATTTTGTTTAATGCAGCATTTCCAGCAGGCAAGAAAACTTTTCCTTTTAAAAAAAATAGACTTTGAGACACGTAGAAGCAAAATGTAAGCAGGCCCTCATGAGAGCCTGTGATTTGTATGAAAATGCCTGAATCTGAGATCTTTGGTACATGATATATGTGAAAAAATATATATATATATATATATATATATAACATATATATATTTATATATCATACATGTATGCATTTTTTTCCCAAAAAATAGGTACAACAGTTTTCCTCTTTATGTTCATGCCTTTGTTCAGTCACCCTCCTTAGTGACTTTGGCCTTGCTCCAGTAATTTGTTTGGGTAATAGGGGGAATAACAAATATGACACACGTATAGCTTTAAAATTCTTGTGTATTATGTCTTGCCCTCACTTGCTGCACTTAGAAATCCGAGACCACCATTTGAATACACAAGCTAGCCTGCAGGAGGGGCCAGGTGGTGGAGAACTGAGGTGTCCCAGCCTACAACCCCAGCCAACTGGCAAACTTGTGAATGGAGTCTCTGGGACCAGCCAGCCTACAGACAATTTTATAACTAACTATGAGTAAACACACGAGCCCAGCTGACATGGCTTGGAACAGCTGACTTTTCCCCAGCTGATTCCTGCCCAAATTGCCAACACCGAGAATCATGAGCAAAGAAGTGGTTGCCATTTTATGTTACTAAATTTCGGGGTTGAATGGCAATGGCAGACAGACAGCTATTACTCTCTGAAATTATGTATGATGGTTTGCTTAGCACTGTCCTCTCTTCTAGGATTTAGCCTTGCGAAGGCAGGAACTTTGTCTTGTTTACACTGTGGTTGGTAAGCTTAGAACAGAGTCTGGAAGCCACCCACAGAAACCCTCAGGAAATATGTGTTGAATGAACGAAAATCTCCTGCAGGGCTCTGGTGGAGCAGCCTCAGCTTCTCCTCCTCCTTCCTGGAGAGAGAGAAGAGAAGGAGGTACTATCAGGAGAAGTGAGGGGATCACACACCTAGGTGAGCTGCAGTCCACTAAGAGTGGAAAATTTCAATCTGCGCAAAAGTAGAAAAGCTGGTTTAAAACGCTGCTCCTGAACTTGAACTCCTTCCTCAACAATTACAAATTTATGACCAATATTGTGTCATTTATTCAGAGCAAAACTTTTCTGAACTATCTGAGCATGGCCACCCCATAGATACCAGGTCTGTGTGCGTGTCTGCCTGTGTTTTAACTCAGTTGATTCTTGGTCTATTAGAGAGAAAAATGACTTGAAGACCTTTTAATTTTTTCCTAAATACAACATTACAAATGAAGCAGCCGCACTTACTCAAAACTCCCACTGTCTCAGGTTCTTGGCACACCATTTTGAAGACTGCTCTAGATTAACTTCACATTATGAACTCAGTCCAGAAGTCTGAATAAAAAGAAAACTCCCATTTGGAATGGAAAAAAAAAGTAATTAAATTTAACTAGTAAAGAGGAAGAAATGAAAGAAAATGCAAAATTAAGACCAAGATTTTTTTTTATGTGAAATCATCCACACAGGTGAAAATTATTTCAGAGGAAAGATCAAAGGCCTGATATTTTGTGAGGAAACCAAGAAATGTACCATATGTGCCCTGTGGGTCCACACATATGGAGCCCTGGGCTTATTCCTCTCGACTGAACAAACGCTTTTAAGGTAATTGGTTCAAGTTCTGAATCGAGTTCACTTTCAAAGGACCACTAGTTGAGCATCAACCCTCATTATTCAAAACTATTTTACTATCGATTCCAAAAACAAAAAACAAAAAACTATTTTACTATCTAATTAATTTACTGTCAAAATACCTCTCCAGACAGTGTCGCTTCCATTTTTTTAAAATAGTCTTTTTTTCAGTTTACAGAATTGCCTAAGAATCTTAGGATCAAAACCTGTGAGATTGTAAATGCCATATTATTCCTGCCTCAATTTTTACCATTAAAAATAGACAAGCAAAACAGTGGAAAGAAAACTTGTGCATAAAACAATAAGAGATTGTATTGTGCACCACACTAAGACCTTATTGTATTTTTGAAATGATGCAAATGGACAGATATTAAATGTTACAAAGGATATAGAGTACAAAGTGGCCCTATATTCTACCCTTGTTCACCTGTCCCACAGTGCTTTTTCCAAGAGTCAGCCATCTGAGTTGTTTCTTCTACCTTTGTAGAGATAGTCAATGCACACAAAAACATTAGGCAGGTACCTCTCTTTTATTTCTCCCATTCAGATGATAACATGCTATAAACACTCTCCAATGCCCTGTTTTCTTTTCCCACTGTATCCAGCATATGTTGGCAATCATTCTATGTTATCATGACTGGTGCTTCCTCATTGTTTTCAAGGTTTCTATTATAGGATTCCATTATATGATGTATTATAATTTATTTTATCATTTTCCTATCGATGGATATTTAAGTTTTTTTAATCTTTAGCTGCCATAGAAAATACCACAATTAATAGTCTATTACACTGTCTCTAGGCATACGTGTAAGTATATCTGTAAGGTAAAAGCACTCCAACAGAATCACTGAGATATTCACGCTTTAAATTTTAATACATATTGTCAAATTTTATAGACATTATATAAAAGTTATACCACCAATAAAATGTATCATGTACTTATTTCCCCAAACCCTTGTCCACTCAGTGTGTCACAGAATTTTGCCAATATGATAGGTAAGAAATGATACCTTATTGTAGTTTTCATTTGCAATTTTTCTTATTTTGATGTGACTATCTTTTCATAAGAATAAAAATGTTTATATTTTCCTTTCTGAGAATTACCTATTCATGACATTTGCCTGTGTGCATAGGATTCTTTTTTAAAAAAATATATTCTTTTATATATTTGAGAGAGACCGAGAGAGAGAGAAAGAAAAAGAAAGCACAAGCAGGGGCGAGAAGCAGGCTCTCCACTGATCGTGGAGCCTGACATGGGACTTGATCCCAGGACTCTGGGATCATGACCTGAGCCAAAGGCAAACAAACACTTAGCTGGTGAATCACCTAGGCACCCCTTTTTCTTATTAATAATTTATAATAAATCAATAATATTTATAGTAACCATTACATATATTTATGAAGTTAGGGACATTAAACTTAATGTGAATATTGCCAATTTTTTTTTGTAGTTTCCTATTTGTCAGTTGACTTAGACCATGTTGTGGAATTTTCTAATATCATTAGTTTATTTTATAAGCAAATTATTCTACCTCTTAAGTTCCCTGAGAGTCAACGTCATAAAGAATATATCATATTTGTCCTGAGAATTTCGATTTAATCTAAATTTTTAAAAACTGCTAGGAGCCATGAACGTGGGCATGCTTTCTAGGTGAAACCCCAGAAGATTTTAGCAGCAACCAGTGGACAATGATCACACTCAAGTGGAATCTGACCACAAAAGAGCTGATCTCTGAAAAGGTTCTATTTACATTTTGGATGATAAAGAGCATAGCACTTAAGATAGAGGAAATAAGTCTCCATTTAAAAATATTTTCTGGGGGCGCCTGGGTGGCTCAGTGGGTTAAGCCTCTGCCCTCGGCTCAGGTCATGATCCCCGGGTCCTGGGATCGAGCCCCACGTTGGGCTCTCTGCTCAACAGGGAGCCTGCTTCCCCCACTCTCTCTGCCTGCCTCTCTGCCTACTTGTGATCTCTCTCTGTCTATTAAATAAATAAATATCTTAAAAAAATTATTTTCTGTAGGGACAGCTGGTGACTCAGACAGTTGCATGTTGGACTCTTGGTTTTGGCTCAGGTCATGAATTGGGCTTCATACTCAGTGGGGAGTCTGCTGGAGATTCTCCCTCTCCCTCTTTTCCTCTCCCTTCTTCCATGTGTTTTCTCTCTCTCTCTAAAATAAATAAAATCTTTAAAAAAATTACTATGAAAAACAGATTAATTTGGGGGAGCATTTGCTTCCATGCTCAGTAAAGTGTAGGAGTACATGAATTCTGTGAAATAAGAGGCCGATGACAAGATGAAAATCCCAGTGTTGCACGAGTCAGGATATACCTGAGAGGTGGGTAGAAATAAAAGACAACTGGATGAGATAGAGAGCAATGAAAACAACGTCGAGATAAAATTATGGAGGTAAAATTGTCCTTGGAAGATTCACTGAGATGCAGAAAAATCATTAGGTGAAAGAGAACACAAATATTTCGGAATACACAGGGAAAGGAAAGAAATACTATAAAAATGAGCAAAAGGAAAATGCAAAGAGAGGAGGCAAAGCAGAAGCAGAGAGCCACTGACTGGGATGAAGACACCGGAGGACATGGAATTACCAAGGATGAGGACATTCTAGCCTTCAGATTTCTTCCCTGCGAGCTAAAGTGAGTAACTCTGGGTCATTTAACCAGAGAGAAGAATTTATGTACAAATAGTGGTTAGCTCACGGTGTCTGTAAGGAAGTTCCAGAATCAGGCTTGGAGTCCTGGTAACCAGGAAGGAGGCACAGCGTGAGGCAGAAGGACTGAGTGCAGGATCTGGGATGGTCCTGCTTCCTGCTGCTCTTGGTACTTGGATGTAGCTGCTCCTGCTGCTGCCCCCCAGCTTCTTCCTGCAAGTGACTTTTGTTTCAAAGTCTGCATCTGAGTGGGGAAGTGTAGATCCTGTCCCTGTATCCCAGATGCTGAGAAGGCGCTCAGTGTGTGGTGTCTGCCATTCCCACTTTCTGTAGAGGCGAGCACAGGTTTTTTTTTCCAGACACAACTGGGAAATCTCCAAACATGAAAAAAAAAAAAAAAAAAGCTTAGAATGTGGGCTAGATTTAGAGACTTGTTTCTACTACAGAGAATACAATAAAAGTGATGGTATATCCCTTCAGAAGTTAGGTTGCGAAAGACTGCCTGCTTGTTGGACTCTTGCTCTCTGGTTCTTGACAGTTGCTCATTTAGTGACATAAGCCGCCATGATGAGCTGCCCCATCCCAAGAAATGGAAGGCATCTCAGGCCAAAAGCTAGGGAGGAATAAAGTCCCTCTGGTCAACATCCAGTGGAAAAATGGAATCCTGCCAGCAACAACCTGTGAGTGAGCTTGGAGGCAGATCCTTTCCCAGCTGAACCTTGACTTGAGTTCCATCCCAGCTGACGCCTTGACTGCATCCTGGCGGAGCTTCTGACTCCGAGCCACCCAGCTGAGCTGTGCCCAGATTCCTGACCCACAGAAACAGTGTATGTTGTTTTAACCTGCTAGGTTTTATAGACTTTGTTATGAAGCAATGGAAAACCAGTTGGAAAACAAAACAAAAAAACCCAACCTAAATACTTCTTAATGATTCTTAGGTCAAGAGTTAACCAAAACTAAAATTATTGATTCCTGGGGTGGGGTAGGGGGGTAGGCAATGAAAGAATAATCACCTATCAAAATATATAGGTGAGTTTTTACTTCTGACCTCAGGGGCAGATTTGTGGCTGAGTGGTACTTTGTTGAGAACAACAAAAGCGGGCTGCATTGAAAAACATTCTTTTTGAAGACTTCAGAGACTGCAGAAGCCACTTAGAAGTAAGGGGCCAACCTCTTGGAGAAAGGCCAACTTATTGACTTGGATTTCTGCCAAGGTTGGGAACTGAGGAGCTAATATCCCAGATGGAAAGAAGATGGAAGCTGATAGATAAACTATTTCCCTTTCCTTGCCCTCCCCTCCCCCAGAAGGACCACACGGAGGTGTGGTTGCAGAGCTCCGCAGGGCAGGCTTGCAGGCACTGGGGAAGCCCACCTGCAGGCAGCTGTGCTTTCGTGGACTCTCCTGACAGCCTGGCCTCACCCCCTTGGGCCTCATTCCTACTCCCCGGAATGTTAATTCCTAATAAACTAATAGCTCGTCAGACTTCAGCCTGAGGCTTTGCTCAGTATTGAAACCAGATTCAAAATAAATGAACAGAAACTAGAACATTTTTAAGACACCAACAATGGCTAATTAGGAAACATCATGGGAAAAGCACCCCATACATTTTATTAGGTTGTGTTTTCATTATCAGTTAAAAAATTTTCCTAATTGCCATTGTGGTTTCTCCTTCAGAACCATAAATTAATATATGTGAAGGGCTAAAAAGGTACATAGTAAGTACTTTATAAGTGCTGGCTTTTATTATTGAAAAGCATAAAGATATATATGCATATATTTACACATATATAAATACACACTATTATAAGTAAAAGAAAACTCAATATATATAACAAAATAACAACAGGTAGCATTTATGGAGTGTTCTAGATGTCTGTTTATGACACTATCTTGTACTTTTATCCACGCTTTACAAATTAGGAAATTGAGGCACCGTAATTTGTCCAGTTGGTATGCAGTTGGTAAGTGACAGAGCCTAAATTTGAACATAGGCAAATTTCTTATATAAAGAGCATTTGAATTCTGGTCCCGTTTAGATAATGAGAGGCATAATAAAAACCCTATTAAAATATAATAATAAATAATTAAACCCATATAATACTGAAAAGCGAGTGGGGGTGCTAAGGGTATAATAAAACAGGAAATTCTGGAATGTAGAAAGCAATTGGTAATAGATTGATAGTAAATGCTAACAGAGCTGAGAAACCTACAACCTTATTATGCTGTTTAACTTGAACTCCACAAAACTAGTGGGAATGGGAGAAAGCATGGGCTGTGGTGGTGCGCCAGATACCGAAAAGGCAACAGATGGAGAAAAGCTCTCTTGTCCCCAACTCCACTCCTAGAGAGAAGCTGCCTCTGAAATTAATTCCCAGGGTGCGGGTGTAGTGTGGAAATCTGGGGATGGTCTGTTGATGTGAGGCTCCTAAGCATCCCAAGAGCCAAATGCAAGGTAACTTAGGAGCCCACATCTCCAAGACCCTCTGAGGGACATGGGGATCTCACATCCACACACGTGGAGAGCCAGTCTAGCTCTGTGTCTGTGGGTCTGTCTGTCCTCACACATCCCTTCTCCAGCTTTCCTGTCTCCCTTCCTCCAGCCCTCACTGCATTCAACACCAAAGGCTGTGTTGAATGGAAAACATAAACTCAACAGAGATCATTCCCAACCAAATTAGGCAATAGAATGAGCTAAATAATTATTATAATTAATTATATATTAAGCATAATATATAATGTTTATATAAACACCACATATATGCCTATTACATTAAAGGATATACAACTTTACAAATAAAATATAAATATGTATTATATAAATATAATAATAAAAAATAAGCTTAATAATAATCATTAGCTTGTTCAGAGAGTTTCAATATAAAGCTAAATGAATACAAATCCTACAGACTTATTGGGGGATTTTCAGAGCTATCTTAAAAATCAGCATATCAAAGTAAAGAAAAATTGTCAGCAAATACATAACTTTGTACCAAACAAAATAAGAATATGAAATCTTTTTAAGCACTTAAGAAAAAATTGCGAATGTTCACCACAAGTACCAGGTTATAAAGAAAATCTTGTGTCTTCCAAAGCAGAGAAACCATTCTGGCCACGGCCTCAATCCAAAATGATGTAAAAGCAAAAATAAATGATAAAAAAATATGTTCTTCTCATTAAATCATTTAAAAAGTACCATTTAAATGAAAGAAAAAAATTAAAACAAATTACATTCTACTTAGAATTGAATGAAACCACTCATTGGGTTTCTGCCAAGGCAAGACTTCCAAAAATTATTTATAGTTTTCAAGATAGAGAAGAGATTTCAAAATAAAATCTTAAAAAAAAATTGCTACTAATGTGAGTACCATTAGGGATTAGTATCTAACCTATATAAAGTACCCTTATAAGGCACTTAAAAGAAAACTCAAAATTTAAAAAAAAATTTTTTAAAGATAGAAATAGGCTATTCACAGAAAAGGGGGGGAAATGAATGATAAACACATAGAAAATAACACAACCTTACTGATCATCAGGAAAAATATGCAAGTAAATACCAGAGTACTAGTTACATGCTCTCTCTGTCCACATTATAATTTCATATATTCAAAAGATGGATTATATCCTGTTCTTTTGGAGGTGAAGGAAAACAGATATGTGGGAGATAAATTAATAAACCAGTTTGCAATGTATTTGGGCAGCATCTATCAAAATTTAAACTATGCTGCCTTATCTTTTATTTTAGATTTCTACTTCTAGAGACTTTCTGCATGGAAATATTCATACAAAATGTATTAAAAGAAACGTCCTATAAAAAACAAGGGACAACCTAAATTATTAAATACATTAAAGTACATTCCAAATATGAATGGCCCAATCACTTTAAAAAGAATTATATCCAAGGTATTTTGGAAAGAGACATTAATGTAATTTTAGATCTCCTTTTAGAAAGCCATTTGGCAATGGTATCAAAAGTTATCTCTATAAACCTTCATATTCTTCTTGCTGCCATCTTGGGTCCGTAGTCCCCTCCCAACACTGTACCTGACACAGAGCAGCAAAGACAGGGTCAGAACAGAATCTGATGTTGGTGAATCGGTATCAGAGCTGGAGGAACAGGCTACCACACAGGCAAGCACATAGCAAGCCCAGCTGGCACCAGCCCCTGAGATGGATGAAGCCATCAGGAAAAGTTAAGCAAAGGAAGTCAGAGTGAAAAAAAGTCAGTGGAAGGCCATGTCCAAACCAAGTCCTTAACAGGTTATAGAAGTTACTAAAGTCACCATCCAGAAATCTTAGAATGTTCCCTTTGTCATTGCAAGGCCATATGTCTACAAGAGCCCAGTTTTAGACACCTATCATAATTTTGGGGGAAGAAGACAAGGTCTGATAGGGAAAAACTATACTCTAAGATGGCCGACCAAACTAGCAAGGGAATTCCAGTCTGTCTCGAAGCCCTCCCGGGTTCTTCTTTCCTACCCCGTTTCCACGCGTGTGCCAAAGGTACCAAGTATGTGGAAGTAGAAGGGTATAAATCCCCCTCCCTGCTTGTGCTCGGGGCTCAGACCTTTGGAGAACAACCTCCTCTGAGCCCACCAGTGTTAAATAAACCTCCCATCCTCCAAAGTCTCCGAGTGCCGCTTGTCTCTTCTGCCAGGATCCAGTCCAGGTTCTGTAACAGGTCAAGGGCCTATCTCAGCAAGCATAGCTAGCAGCTGCTGAGAAATTCAAAGTTCAAGGTGAAGCTGTCTAGAACATTCAAGAAAAAGAAAGACTCCAAATGCATCAGAGGAGAGTGAAGAGGAGGACATTAAGGAAACAGAGGTGAATATTGAGGCCATAGAACTGATCATGCCATAAACAAACGTGTCAAGTGCGCAGACAGCTAAGCCCTGCAGAACCACGGTAATGGCATCGTAGATGCTATTAAGGAATTAATGCAACCATTGAAAAAAAAGTACTCTTATTTATTTTGGTGCTTCAAAAGAGTGACTGTCACTTGGTTTTACACTTGTACAATGTTTCCATCATTAATACAAATGCGGCTTCTGTTCCAAAATGATTGGCTATTTGGTTGTCATACAGTGATTCTTATTTAGGAAATCATCAGAAAACATGGGAAAATTTTCTCTATTTATGCTTACACAAATATTGAAATATGCAAAAAACAGAATAACAATGACAGACACAGGAGAAAAGTGAAAAGAATGAACAATAAATACTCTTAATGTTGTAGGAGGAAAAAAATAAATGGGGCCTCCATATAATGTAGTGTCATTTGGATGCAGGGTCGTCGAGAGTAGTGGTTTTATTATAGCACGGGGACAGGACCTGTGGGCAGAAAGTGCGGCGCTGGGATTCTGAGGAGTGACTGATTATATTGGTTTTTCTATCCTGTGGAGGGGAACTTGACGTTAGGACTGCAGGAAATTGAGTCAACAGGTTCTTCCTGGAGGTCTGGCTATTAAGCTTGTGTTTTACCTGTAAGTCATTAGGACAGTTACAGACTGTGATGGAGTTTCATGTCCTGCTGGACCGCGATCTTCATCAGTTTACCATTTGTTTCTTCCTGGCCTTTTGTTCTTGGGCAGTCTCGGGTGCCTGAGGAATAGCACCTTTATTGCACCTTCAGTGTGACGGGATGGTAAGTGGGGTGTCACCTTGCCTTTTGCACTCTCATCAATCTCACCATTAAAAAGTAATTTTAGGGGCGCCTGGGTGATTCAGTGGGTTAAGCCTCTGCCTTCGGCTCAGGTCATGATCTCAGGGTCCTGGGATCGAGCCCCGCATCGGGCTCCTTACTCAGCAGGGAGCCTGCTTCCTCCTCTCTCTCTGCCTCCTCTCTGCCTGCTTGTGATCTCTCTGTCAAATAAATAAATAAAATCTTTAAAAAAAAAGAATTTTAAAAAAGTATATTTTAGAAGGATATGAGAAAACGATTAAAATACACTGTCTATAGACTAGACTTCCCTTAGCTGAGCCATAGTGTCTGGGAGGACTAAGGGCCTTCGTTGATTCACTAGAAGGGAAATCTCTCTAAGTATGCATTCCTAAAGAGTACGCTGTGGAGAAGATTTCATATTCTCTTAAGTGTGCTCCTATTACCATAAAGGTGTTCTGGGTCCCTGTGTCCCCTCCTATAGAACTCAGTCAGTCTCTCTCTGGCTCTACCCTCACCCCATACCATACCCCCAAGGAAACCCCTCTTCTGTCTTTCCCGAGGGTGTTGGAGAAGGGCTCTGATGCTTCCAGCCCTTCAGAGAGAAGCATTTATGCAACAAAAAGAAAGCATTTATTCACATACCCTACTTTGCTCTCTTAGCAGAGACCCCTCTTTGGCTCTCCCACTGCTGCATTGTTATTCCAATGAAGATTATGGCTCTTTTCCTGTTCTTACCGAAGACCCTTCCCAGGAAGGGGTTTCTGGAATGGACAGAAAAATTCCAACACTATAAAGTCACGTTTGCTATGCCTGGGTAATAGAAACAGCGGTCACTGTTTTTTCTATGTTTGTTTTCTGTATTTTTCAAAATTTCAACCAATAACGTGTAGGGAAGTAAAGATAAATTTCCCTCTACTCTTCTAGGTTCTTGGCTGAGAATGCCCGCCCTCCCCGTCCAAAAAAAGTTTAACAGAAAAACAAACAGAAGTTTAATCCTGTATATACATGGGAGAGACAACCCTCCCCCCTGTCCCCACCCCCCAAACATCACCTTAAAGCTAAAGACCAAATGATGCCGGGGGTGGGGGGTGGGGGGGTGTTGGAGATGTGACCAGGAAAAGCTCAGAAAATAAGGTGAGACTTGTTATGTAGATCTAAACTGAAGCCTTCTCCATTGTCAAGATTCCCCGGATGGGATTTAGAGGCATCTTTCCCCAGAGGGAAACACTCTTACACATGCAGATTTCCCGCCTTATGAGTGGGTAACCTCTTTATTTTCCAGAGCTTTTGCTGTGGCTAATTTTTTTTTTTAAATAAACAAACAAAATAAAAATACATTAAAATAAATTAAAATAAAATTAAAATTAAAATTAAAAAATAAAAATAAAAATAAGAATAAATAAATAAATAAATATAAATAAGTAAAAATCAATCAATCCGCTCAAGATAAGCTTTAGGCCAAAAGAGCAATATTTTGGACTGGGATGTTTGACTCCCCTTCTTATAAGAAATCTGAAAAAGTATAATCAATGTTATTAAATTTTTTTTCTTTTTGTCTTAAGAGTTATTAACATGACATCTGACGATTAGGGATTTCTTCTGAGTGTTTTAGTTTTTAAACCCACTTCATGAGGGCTACATTTTTCTCTACCAGCAGAATTCCTCCTTTTCATTACTACCACCTCTCCTGGAAATACAGGTGTCATTGCCATTGCTTTCATCAAAATATTTATTGTTGCTTTAGTACCTGAATTTCGGCAGAAGTTAGATAAGCATGTCCATTTTCAGAGTTTTGAAGTCTAAATTATTGTGAGTTCATAATTCTTTAAGTCTGAATTTTAGCTTCCATAAAGCTAATGTCAAAACCAAAATATTCTTCGAAATCAGTAGGAGGTTTGTTCACTAAGCCCTGGAAAAGATGAAAAATAAGCCCAAAGTGACTCTCACCCGCTTGTGAGGGGTTACCTTTCACACAGGCATTCCTTTTAATCTATCTTAAATTAGCTCTTTAAGCATGTGTTCTTGTATTATGCATTGCTGGTCCAATTAGTCTTTGGACCCTGTCCTTCTTTTCTAATTGTTTCTATTTCTTTCAAAATTTAAAAAAAAAAAAAAAACTTGAATATTTAACTTCTCATTTTTTACTTCTTCTGGAACTTTTCAGAATATCCTTCTTTGTGTAGTTTATAATTTCCTTTTCAGGGTTGCTTTTGTTGCAGAACCTGGACCAGATCCTGGTGGAAGAACCAAGGAGCTCTTGGAGACTTTGGAGGATGGGAGGTTTATTTAACACCGGTGGGTGGGCTCAGAGGAGGTTGTTCTCCAAAGGTCTGAGGCTCCAGCACAAGCAGGGAGGGCGATTTGTACCCTTCTACTTTCACATACTTGGTACTTTTGGCACACACAGGAAACGGGGTAGGAAAGAAGAACCTGGAAGGGCTTTGAGACAGGGACTGGAATTCCCTTGCTGGTTTGGTTGGCCATCTTAGAGTAGTTTTTCCCTATCACTTTTAAATTTTTAACTTTTCCTCCTATGTTACTCCTATGAAAACTAGTGTTTTCAGAAGAGTTTTGTAATTTTTTGGTGTGGGACCTTGGTATTATTGACGTCTGAAAGGTTTTTTTGAGGGAGCAATTCTCTTTATGGTTGGTGATTCAACAACACCACAGTCCCTAACCAACTCCTTTCCAGAAGCACCACCTGCTGACTGTGACACACCAGCACATCTCTGTGGCATCTCTCCCAATCAGACTGGAGCCCCCAAATGTGGGGCAACCCAATAGGGTGGAGGCCAGCAGCGCCAATGGTGAAAGGATTCACCCAAGGCAGAACAAAGGAGCTAGAAGTTTACTGAATCCATCACTAGGGAGTGGTGGGGAAGGAAGGTGAAGAGGTATGGGACACATGCAATTTTATTTCCTTCCTTCCTTCCTTCCTTCCTTCCTTCCTTCCTTCCTTCCATCCATCCTTCCTTCCTTTCTTTCTTTTTTTGTGCCTGTGCCTGGTTGTAAGTAGTCCCTTATGGATATTTTGGGTGGGTTGCCTGATGGGCTTGTCTGTATTCAGCTCAGGGGTCACTGTGGGCGCTTTTGCATTGATCAAGTTTCCATTGCTCAAGCCAGTTGCCTAAAAGCAGCCTCTACAATCTCCAGAACGGACAAATTTTCCATAGGGGTGGAACATACAAGTGGGCAAAATTGCTCCCAGTGGAAAACCACAGAATGAGGGTGAGTTTTAGGCTTGTGTTGCCATTTTTCAATGATGATGTATAAATGAATTGTTCTCTGAAACATGAAAGTGACCAAGCCTTTTACACCTGGATATTTTTTTTCAGGCAGTACACAGGTAAGAGCCTAAGAAGTATCATACTTACTCAACTCAATGACTCTTCATTTCTGTTATTTTCTCTCTGCCACTGGCATCAGAACACAATTTTGAAAGAGTATGGCCATGATACTTCATTCTATCAATCTCAAAAATCTCTCTATCAATCTCAGGCATATAATACTCCCACCTCCTCAGCGCCCTATCCTAATACTCCCTGCTACTCAGGAGCAGAGCTCTGAAAATGTGGATGAAAGTCAAGTTTACCTCAATTAAAAACATCAGGCACATGGGGTGCCTGGGTGGCTCAGTCATTAAGTGTCTGCCTTCAGCTAGGTCATGATCCCAGGATCCTGGGATCAAGTCCCCCAGAGTCCTGCAGAGTCCCGTATTGGGCTTCCTGCTCTTTGGGAAGTCTGCTTCTCCCTCTCCCCCTCCCCCTGCTTGTGTTCCCTCTCTCACTGTGTCCTTCTCTGTCAAATAAAATCTTTAAAAAAACAAACCAAAACAAAACACATCAGGCCCCAAATGGAGTCTCTTGGGCTAAACATGGCATCACCAATCCAAAATTTAATTATGGTTTCTGTTCTTCCAGAAATGGAATCTTAAACCTGTCGATCAGGAATCTCCAGTTCAGCAACAGTCAGGTCATCTGCCTGATAGACCCCTACCAGCCCCTAAGGGAAAGTGACCTTGCAATAACCAACTCGCTCTTTTGCCCAATACAACTTTCTTGCCCCTGCTCCCTCTGCCTGTCAAAATCTTTCATTTCGTACAGCTTCTCAGAGCTCCTTTCTATCTGCTGGATTGGGTGCTAACAGATTAGTGTTGATTTTTGCTCAAACTCAACATTTTTAATATACCTCCGTGTATCTTTTAACACTACACTCCCATGTTCACTTCAGCATTATTTACAATAGCGGAGATCTATAAATGGATGGAGAAAATGTGATCTCTATACACAATAGAATATCACTTAGCCTTAAAAAAGAAAGAAATCCTGCCATTTGCAACAATATGGATAGACCTTGAGGATATTATGCTAAGTGAAATAAATCAGACAGAGGAAGACAAATATTTTATGATCTCACTTGTATATGGAATCCAGAAATGTCCAACTCACAGAAGCAAAGGGTACAAGGGTGGTTAAACACAGGGGATCTTTTTTTTTTTTTTTAAGTGGTGAAGGTGCATGGATGATCTTAGCCACTTCTAGCAAGAGAAATTTTTTTTGTTCTGCTATGAGTTAGATAGCATGAGAGGCATGTAGCAGAGTAGTTCAAGGGATGGGCTTGGGAGTCAGATGGCCTCTGCAGCTTACTAGCTGCCTGAATGGATACCACTCACTATCTCTGGCTTGGCTTTCCCCATCAGTAGAATGAGGATAATCACACCTGCCCCACGGCACTGTGGTGAAGATTAAATAAATTAACACATGTTCAGCACTTGGAATGGTGCCTGACCCTGTAAATGATCAATTTCAGTTATCATGGTAAGTGCAAGAGAATTGTTCATGTAGTTAAAGGTTCATTCACTTGTGGCATAAATCTTCTTTAAAAGTGCTACGATCACTTCATTTCTCTTGTTCATTATATAAAATTTTTTTGGCTACCCATTACATACCAATGCACTTGTACTTAGCACTGGGAGCAAATCATAAATTTTATATGTATATAAATGATCTGGCTTCAGTAACTTATGATCTGCTGGTGGAGAGAGACAAGCAGAGAGTTAAGAGGAGGGTGGGCTGTGGCCTAGGCTCACAAGAGCCCTGCAAGATCCCCACTCCACTCGGGAAGGGGACAAAGAGGGCTGCCCAGAGAAGTCTAAGAAAACTTTTCGGGGTGCCTGGGTGGTACAGTCATTTAAGCATCTGACTCTTGTTTGGGCTCAGGTCATGATCTCAGGGTATTCAGCCCAAGCCCCATATCCAGTTCTGAGTTGGCTTGAGACTCTCTTCCCCTTTCCCTCTGCCCCTCCTCCCCACACCCTCTCGATAAAGTAAATAAATAAATCTTAAAAACAACAAATACTTACTCTGGTTACTTTAAGTGGTAGAAATTTTTTTTAAAGATTTTATTTATTTATTTGACAGAGAGAGATCACAAGTAGGCAGAGAGGCAGGCAGAGAGAGAGGGGGAAAGCACAATCCCCGCTAAGCAGAGAGCCGGATGTGGGACTTGATCCCAGGACCCTGAGATCATGACCTGAGCTGAAGGCAGAGGCTTAACCCACTAAACCACCCAGGTACCCAAGTGGTAGAAATTTGTAACTAACACTATCGGAAGGGAATCTTCTGAACACGTGCCTCATCATTCTTTGCAGATTGCCCAAGCTGTAAACTTTTCTTGCAGATTCATGCCCTTCATTACAAATACCAGTGATTATGCAAGGCTACAAGGCATACACACCTCCAGCAGCTTAATAAACTGTGTATAGAGCTGTTTGCTCTTAAATGAACTCTCACTGCTATGATTTTTGTTTTTATAATACCTTATTTAAAAATAGTTGTTTATTATTATTATTATTTTTTAAGTAATCTCTACATCCAACGTGGGGCTAGAACTCACAACCCTGAAATCAAGAGTGACATGCTCTTCTGACCGAGCCAGCAAGGTGCCCTACTGCTAAGATTTTTAAATTATTGGGTCTGTTTCTTTGGGAGGAGAACTAGAATGTTAGCTGTTGTTTGGTGAAGCTCCTACTCTGCTTACATTTCTAAATTTGTTATTTGTAATTTGCTGTGAATAGGGAAATAAAGCATAGGTATTAGGATTATATTTAAAATCAAATATAATAGATCTAGTGGTTTCACTTGATAGGAAAGTAAAAGCATTAGTAAATGTGATTGGGGTGGGCTGCAGGGGTCTTCTGGAGGCTGATTTGTTTATTTCATGGTTCTAGGTTGCATTTGATGGAATAGTGACTTCTTGGTAATTATATTACCAAGAACTATCTAATCTAAATTTTTCTATAGTGATAATTTTTCCGAGAGAAGGATTGCTCCTCTTCCAGTATTTCAGTATGGAGTAGGTTCACCTTTATCCTGCTTATCACTGCCTTTATTTCTTATGAACTTGAATCGTATCCTCAATCACCCTTTCTTGTCTCTACAGTCCTCATACTTAAGTCTGCCATAGCAGTTTCTCTAGCTTCTTGATTTTGTTCGTTGCTGAGATGGAAGCAAACTTGGCACACTCCTATCTAGCCTTCAAAGCCCAGTTCAAATGACCCACTCTGAGAAACTTTTTCTTAGGACAGTCATCTTTCTTTTTTTTTTTTTTTTTAATTTATTTTTTTTTAATTTTAATTTTTTTTATTTTTTATAAACATATAATGTATTTTTATCCCCAGGGGTACATGTCTGTGAATTGCCAGGTTTACACACTTCACAGCACTAACCATATCACATACCCTCCCCAATGTCCATTACCCCACCCCCCTTTCCCGACCCTCCTCCCCCCAGCAATCCTCAGTTTGTTTTGTGAGAATAAGAGTCACTTATGGTTTGTCACCCTCCCAATCCCATCTTGTTTCTATTCTTCTTTTCCTACCCCCCCCAACCCCCCATGTTGCATCTCCACTTCCTCATATCAGGGAGATCATATGATAGTTGTCTTTCTCTGATTGAGGACAGTCATCTTTCTTATGCATATTTGTTTATATCTCTACTTCCATCAGGCTTTTAATCTTTCTACTGTAACTCTTAATTTGCATAACACATTATATCTATGTGCCCATATTTTTATTTGGACTATGGCTCTTTTGAGGTCAGGTCCATCCATCTCTCAAAGTCTATTACACAAAAACTTGTCACTTGGTAATTGTTGATTTTACAAAATACGGTGTTTTGTGGTTTGCACTCAATCCTTTTTTGATAATGCCTATCATTTGTGGGATCCTTCAATTCCCCCATCCTCTTATCCCCCCCACCAGCATATTGAACTCATGCTTATAGCATCAAAAATTATTTTTTAATTGTATTAACTTAGTTCACTTATTCAAAACTCCTGCGTATAAGAAGACTTGTATAGAGCTGCCGTTTATAACTCTTGGTTTTGCACTTCAATATGTTTTGGAGTGAAATTTCATCTTATTGCTTTAGATGGCAGGGTAAATTTGGGAGTTCTGTTGGACAGGAGGGAGGAGCTGACAAGTACTGTATATCGAATGGGCTAGAAGTCAAATTCCAAGATGCGGGGAGGTCTGACTTCAGTTTGTATCTGTCAAAAAGTCGTTTCCCTGGAAACACATTTCTCTTCCTTTGAGGAGTTCTGTTTGGCCATACCAAACACATCAATCTGCTGAAGTTTAACTTTGGTGATTGGTTAGCAGCTCTTGATCCAGACTGAGTCACAGTCATTTTCTGAAACTTCTAAAGTCTGGAAAAGGGGTGGGTTGGGGTAGGGTTGGAGGTGGGACATGGCATTTGTGATCTGGTGTAAACATGGAGCTGTCCCCTCCTCTTGTCTGAACGAGGGCCCTCTAAGGGGAATAAGAGCAGACCAGTACCCCCATGCAGGCAGAGGCCCTGTAGAAGAAAGAGAGAGCTTAGGATTCTATAAGGAGGGCAAGAAGGGTTTAGGTCAGTATCCAGTGGAAGCCAAGCTCCAGCATAGCATCCTTGTATGTTTCTGACTTCATGGCTCTGCTCTTCTCAGAATGGTGGGAAACTGACTAGGTACCCAGGTGGTTAAGAGAAGTATCCTGGGGGCACCTGGGTGGCTCAGTGGGTTAAACCTCTGCCTTCGGCTCGGGTTATGATCTCAGGGTCCTCATCGGGCTCTCTGCTCAGCAGGGAGCCTGCTTCCCCCCACCCTGCCTCTGCTTGCTTCTCTACCTACTTGTGATATCTGTCAAGTAAATAAATAAAATCTGAGAGAGAGAGAGAGAGAGAGAAGTATCTTGAGGGAGAGTGGGCAGGGAAAGGGAAAAGAAAAAGGAAACGTGGGTGTTTCACTGTACTTACTTCATTAATTTATTTAATTTTAAAAAGATTTTATTTTTAAGTAATCTCTACACCCCATGTGGGGCTCAAACTCACAACCCCAAGATCAAGAGTCAGATGCTCTACTGAGCCAGCCAGCTGTCCCTCACTGTACTTATTAATCTTGGATTGATCCTTAGGGACTCTGATGGAGGTATCTGTAGAAGAGTTTGTCTGTCTAGCAAACTAATTTTCTTCTCTCTATTCAAGCATCATGGAAGCATAGCTATCTTTAAGTTATTCATGGAACTCCATCAAAAACTTTTAAAAAAGTAAATAATCTTTCTTTTGAAATAAGATTTCAGTTAATATTCACTTATTTGATCCACATTTATTGAGTTCTCACTAGTATCAGCCATCATAGTACATGTTTCAGAGAAAAGGTCCGTTTAAACAGACAGACTTGAATTCCAGGTAGCTTACAATCTAGCACAAGAGTGAAAAAAATCCCGATAAGTGCATACCTAACCACAATGCAAGGTATAATGTGATAAAGGTCATAAAAAGAATCTATCTAATTTAACGTGTGAGTTTGGCATAGAAATAGATGATTTTTAGCTGAGGGGAATTAGGGCTGGCTTTATTCCAGGTTCTTTGAAAGCTCAGGTGGCCCTCATGGTTATGCTGATTTGACTGCATTCCAGATCTTAGCCAGGTTTAGGATATTCAGTGTATGTAGTATTTCAACGTATTTCTATGTCTTCAACTTGTCTAGTAAAAATCCCTTCTGGATTACCAACTTTCAAGGTAGCATGACCAAGAGAGAAAATAATGTTTTGTTTTGTTTCGTTTTATAATTTTTAAAATGCAATATGATTCTTTACAAATCAGATATACCCTTAGTATATTTTTTTATTGTTTTGAAGTTCTCAGGGTATTGGGGAAGATATAGGAAGGGATTGGGGTAGAATTTAGGAAGCTAATTATCTCATAGCTTTGAAGATTTTGTCTGTTGAGCATCCAGAGAAGATACCAGGTTCTGGGAGAGCTGACAGTTCAAAGGAGGTTGGTGAAGATCAAGGCACCTATGAAAAGTAGAGCGAGGACTAGCCAGCCAGCTTAGATTTGGAAGCCTTTAGGAATGGATGAGCCAGCAAGAACAGAGGACGATGGAGAAATGGAAGAGGCAGACATAGAAAGACTTGAAGGAAAGTATGGTACTAAACTTACGAAATTGATGAATACTAGAATGCAGTTTTGTGTAATATCACGTGGGGTGCATCATGAGTGATCAATTAGATTGGTTAGATATGGAGACCCCTCCATCCATATTCCTTCACTTTCCTTTAAGACCAGTGGCATGCATTTTCAAATTTCTGACGTCTTCATTGAATGTGAAATCAAGGTGTAGGGGAGGCTATATTTTCCCTTCTTCCCTTCTAGGTTCTTTTGGCTGGTCTACTAATTAAAGTGAGATAAGACAGATTAATAGGAGAAAAACAAATTTAATTAGGTAGGTATGGGATCCCCATAAAATAGGACACCCAAAGGCAAGAGAAGCAGTTGTGGCTTACAGGCCATCCTGAGCTGAGGAATGGAATAGGGGCATGGGGCATCAGAAGAGATGAGGGCAAGTCACAGGACAATATGAAGGGAAGATGTTTTCTAATTAGATATTTTCCTTGCCACCTAACTTTTAAAAAAAAGTTATCTCTGGTAATAGTTCTCTTTCTAGGCCTTTATTTAAATTCTTTAGGTAGTTAAGGGAGAAGTAAAAGTTTTTCTTGAAACTGCTGGGTCGTCGCTGTCTTCACCCCAAAATAATGCATATGCCAAAATGCCATATTTTGGTGTCATATATTCTGTTCCCCCTCAAAGGTCAATCAAGACTTTGATTTCACTTCTACATTGTAGCCAATGACTAACTAATTACACATTGCTAAGAGAACAGTATAATTTTAGTTAATTTGGTTAGGCAATGAAAAAAAAAAGTGCTATACAGTACCATATATCCTTCATTGTCCTACAGATTGCAATCCCACCTGGAAACTAGGGTTCAGCCAGATGCACAGTGCCTTAAAGACTGAGGCTAGTTAGTGATCACCTGGCTGATTGACTGAATTATTCATCTATCTGTTCCATAAAATTTGGCTGAACATTGCTCTGACTAGGCACTGTTCTAGGCATTGGGAACAAAACAGTGAACAAAATTCTCCAATGAAGCAAGTGTTTCAGCGGAAGATGTTAGATAAGAAAAGAAGCAAACAAAATACACACAATGTGTAAATGCAGGCATAGCTCAGAGGTATCACGGGTTTGGTTCCAGACCGCCAGAGTAAAGCAAGTATCACAATACGGAGCGCCTGATGAGGTTTTCGGTGTCCCAGTGCGTATAATAGTTATGTTCATGCTATACTGTGGTCTATTAAGCATGCAATAGCATTATGTCTTAAAAAAATACATAATTGAAAAACTTTATTGCTCAAAAATGCAAGCCATCATCTGAGTTTTCAGTGAGTTGTGATCACTGATCACCATAACAAATATAATAATGATTAAAAAAAAAGTTCAAAATACCGTGAGAATTATCAAAATGTGAGAAAAACGCTAATGCTGTTGGCAAAAAGGTGCCAACAAACTTGCTCAGTGCAGGGTTGCCACAATCCTTCAATTTGTAAAACACAGAAGATCTGTGAGGCACAATGAAGTGAAGTGAATATTGAGTAGTGGACCCTATTTCCCATAGGAAGGTTAAGGAAGGTCTTTTTCTTTTCTTTTCTTTTTTTTTTTTAAGATTTTATTTATTTATTTGACAGAGAGAGATCACAAGTAGGCAGAGAAGCAGAGAGATGGCGGGGGGCGGGGGGGAAGCAGGCTCCCAGCTGAGCAGAGAGCCCGATGTGGGGCTCAATCCCAGGACGCTGAGATCATGACCTGAGCCGAAGGCAGAGGCTTAACCCACTGAGCCACCCAGGCGCCCCAGGAAGGTCTTTTTCATGACGTGCCTCTGAGCGGCTCTCTGAGTGAAGTGTGAGAGAGAGCCATAATAACTGGGAAGAAGAGCGAAGAGGGAGTATACTTGGGAAATTGTAAGCTTGGGAGCTCCGTGTAGTAGCACTGAATAACAGGGAGGGGGATGGGGTGGTAGGGAAGGTATGGATATGTCTTGGAGATGTAGCCAGAGGCTAGATTTGAAGACTTGTAGGGCACGCTAAGATTCTTGATGTTGCAAAGTAAGATGGGAAGCCATTGCTGGGCGGTGTGCGTGATTAGGCTTATGTTTCAATTGGATCATCCTGGCTGCCACAGGGGATGGATTCAAGAGTAAGAAGCAGAGTGATGGGAGGCTCCTTTGATCTTCCTGAAGCACCATGATGATAGTTTGAATTGGGATGTTGGGGTGGGGAAAAGTAGTAGTAAAATTTGGATTATATTTTGTAAGTATATCTGAAAGAATTTTTTGATACCCTGATATGTGATGTGAAAAATTCAAGTCAATGATGACTCCAGGGATTTTGGCTTAAGTAACTGGATGAATGAACAACTAGCTTACTGGCATAAGGTAGATTGGGAGATGAGCAGGCTTGGGATGTTGTTTGCTTTTGGACTAGGTTAGTTTGAAATGACTCTGGCATTGAAGGAGAGCAGTCAAGAAGACACTGTGATACGTGAGTCTGAGGTTCAGAGGAGAGATTAGAATAGTAGATAGAAGTTGTGGACTTGTCGGCACATAGCACTGTGTTGTAGGATATTGACAATGTTTTAGTACTGATGTACAACAAAGCTACACTCTGCATTGAATACTCACAATACACAGAATGCACTTCTCTATCCTCTTAAAAAAAAATCACCCTCCCACTGATACAGCTTAACCTGATTGCTCTGTAACATAGAGTTCTTTTTCTCAGACATTTGAAGGCACTTGAGAATTCTGTGTTGTAGTCAGTGACCACAAAGACAAATTACTGCACCCTATCCAACCAAATATTCTCTAAAATATTTTCCAAATATATGTAACCACTACCATGTGTCCCTGCATATATTTATTCATCCTTTAATCACTAAATTATTCAATATGTATTATAAATATTTGCCATGAATTTATATTTACAAATATGGCGTAGTCCATAGCTTAAAGAACATTTGTCATCTGTATGGAAAAGAGAAAACTGTCACCATTAAATAATTTTGTGTAAATGCAAGACTATCTTAAATTAAATGTCAGGATTTATGGCATAAATAAAAAATAAAGAAGCTAAACCCCCCCAAAACAAATCAGTGCACCCCAAAGTTGCCAAGTGTACAATTCTGGAACACCTTGAAGAGCTTAACTTAAAAGAATTGAAAAGTAATTCTGAAGTGCTCTCCAGACTAATTCTCCTATTGCTAACCCTCCTATTGAAGGGCATTTCAAGATCATCACAAATAATGTAGCTTCAAGGTCATTCTGAAACCATTCTGACCTAGTGTAGCCTGAATTGCTTTCTATCTAAAATCCCTAAAGTGATCCCAGAGGACAGATTCAGGATGTGGTAACAAGGGAAGTTCAAGGAGAATTCCTAAAGATATCCACTAATTTCACCAAGTAACTTTTTGGGACATACTTGCCTGGGCCCTTTCCTCTCTCCTTCATTCTTGGATTCAGCTCAAGAAATTCTGGGTATCTAAGGGATTTGCAACTTCATAATGAGAGACCTGTTTTGGTGAAAGGTACATTTCACTCTGTGTGTGTGTGAGGGAGGGAGACATAATAAGGGAGATGCCAAGCATTTGTTATGTTATTTATAGCTTTCTTCTCGATATAGGTTGAAGCAGCTTGGATGTCCCTTCCACTATTTACTCAAATTGATAGAATTGCCTCTCCTCTCATTCATTTTTTAGTTGGTAGATGCATTTTGGCTACTGGATGCCTGTCAGTGGCTGCTGGTTCCCTGATGTTACCAGATGTGTGTGTCTCTATCATCTCTTTCACTTGGATGCCAGCAGCTAGAGTGGTTCATCCTTTCTGTGCTCCCCAGTGCTCTATATTTCTACAGAAGAGAATGCTTTCAAAGTTACAAAGGTATTCTTCCTTGATCCATTTAAGATTCACTGAGTTAACTGAAGAAGGATCACACGAACAAATAAATTTCCCCTTTTCAGGAAAGGGTCAGCTTTGGAGGTCATAGCTGGAAAAAATAATGTTCCTATGTGGCTTCTCAGTGTATCAGTGAAAATTAATTTTCTTTTACTGGAATTATTTTTCAGAAACAATCAACCAAGAGGACACATCCAGCACTGTGGCTCTTTCCTCCTTTATCCATGCTACTCTGCTGTCTGAATTGTTCCATGTTGTTTTTATACAGAATTCACAGCTTCTAGGCTGTCCTTCAAATAATAATGGACTGTGTCACATTGGGTAGAAATTTACTGAATATAAATTGAATTATTTAGGTTTTTTTTTTTTAAAAAGACAATTTAGATAGTTTTAATTCAATAACTTAGGATCAAGGCTTCTGACTATCATAAGACTGTGGGAGATAGAAACGTGGCAATGCCATTTTGACAGGTGCAGATTGAAAATGAAAGCTTAGCTACAACCAACATTTCTTCAATGTGATAAGTTCTGAGGGCATTGAGGGATTATTATTTTAAAAATATGCTTGCGGCCTCCCACTCTGGTACCAAAAATAAGCTAGTCTGAGGGGGGCTAAGTGTTAGAGGACATTCCTGGGAACTCTTTCATTCAGGACCATTTGTGACAAAGCATTTCTGAACTCTTTTTTTACTACCTTCTTTCTCTACTTTGCAGCCAAACCAGTTTATGTCAAAAGAGCTAGGACTTCTTTTTGCCCTTGTTGCTGCTGTTGTTGTTATTTTAACAAATACACTTGACCTTGAACAAGTTACTTTGCCTATCTGATCCTGAGTCTTCAGCTATGAAATGCAGCCCAAAATGCCTGCCCAGAGAGAGCAGATTGTGCCAAAGACGTTAAATTGTTAGGACAGTGAAAATCACCATTGATTTGGATAGGCACATTGCACTATATAAATCCAGTGCTTCATGAATTTACACTGAACGGATTTGGAAACTACTGCATGTGCACGCTTTTCCGTTCTGTTTCATGCAGGTATGGCAGTTTATTTTCAGAAAAGAACTGAGGGGAAAGTTGCCCTTCCCATAGAGCAGTCCCAAAGAGATTTTGCGGAGTGGAGGTACAGAGGCTTTGGGATGCTTAAAATCTCGACCGGGGGACACAGCCACTTCTCCAGGAGAGGAGGTGTCATTGGAATCCTTTATAAAAGGGCAAGGATGAAAATGACCACCCGCCACACAACGTGGCACCAGGGTTCACTAGGAGGAACCACTCCAGGAAATGACCCAAGATTGTGACAATGTCACCAAGATATTTACAAATAAGCCAGGATACTCACTGCAGGTAGGAGGGGGCGAGGAGGACGCGGGAAAGATTCAGGGGCGAGGCGGACAGAGGGAGGATATAGGTTCCAGAGGCTTCAGTTTTTAGGGCTCTCGTGGATCCGTGAGAGTGCCCTTGAGGGACAAGGTTCTGAGAGGGCTGGGAGCAATCGCCTGCCTGCGCCCCCTAACTCCCACGCGGGTCTCGGGTTCGACCATCCCGGCCCCACCCAGTCCGGCGCAGCCGCATCCCACTTGCCTTCCCAGTAACGGTTTCTGGACCCGTGGCCTCCGACCCCTCCCCCTTTCCAGGCTCCCGAGAGCCGCAGTGCCGCGCCGTTTGGAGAGGGGTAATCCGCCCCGGAACCGACGTGAGCTGCCCCGGGGCGGGGTCCGCGGAGGCGGCTCGGGGGTCTCCCCTCCCTGAATTCCGGCCCGAGGTCTCCGCACCCCAGCCGGGGTTCGCACCCGCCGTCTCCACATCCCCCCACCCCACTCCCCCGGAACGTCCCCTCCGCTCCTCTCCGTCGGCCCCGCGCCCGTCCCTCCGCCTCCTTCCCCCGCCCACCACCCCCCCGCGGCGCGGCTCGGGTCCCCCCTCCCCCTCCGCCCCCCCGCCCCCCCCGCGGCGCGGCTCTCACGCGCAGCCGAATTCGGCGCCGCCTCCATCAGAGCCGAGCCGGCGGCTCCGCGGAGCAGGAGCTTCTGCCGCCGCCGCCGCCGCCACCGGGCCCTCCGCTTCCCCTCCCCGTCCCGCCCCCCAGCCCCTGTCGCCCGGGTCCCCCTCCCCACCCTCCACTCCCCCCTCTGTCCTCCCGCCCCCTCCGTTCTCCCTTCGGCTGCTGCCCGAGCCCGGCCCGCCGGCTGGGCTGGCAGGAGGGCGGCAGCGGCACCACCATGAGCTTTGAAGGCGGCCTCAGCGGCAGTCTGCGCCGCGGGGCGGAGAGCGGGGACACCGAGCCGCCCCCGTCGCCTCCCCCGTCGCCGCCGCCGGGAGAGCCGGCCTCGGTCCCCGCGCTCCCACGCTACCTGCCACCGCTGCCCGCGCCGCCCGCGTCCCCCGAGCGCGCCGCGGGACCAGACGAGCAGCCGACGGAGGTGGTCCCGCGGCGCCGGGGCGCGGACGAGCTGCCGCCGCCGCCCCTGACACCCGCCGGCCAGGAGGTGTCCGCGGCTGGCGACTCGGGGGAAGGTCCGAGGCGCCTTCCCGAGGCGGCGATCCCTGAGGCGGCGGCGGCGGTGAAGGGCGTCCCCGGGGAGCCTGAGGCCGGCGCGGGCGGGGAGGGCGAGCGGCGGGGCGCCGGCGACCAGCCCGAGACGCGCTCCGTGTGTAGCAGCCGCAGCAGCAGCAGCGGCGGTGGCGACCAGCGCGCCGGGCACCAGCACCAGCACCACCAGCCCATCTGCAAGATCTGCTTCCAGGGCGCGGAGCAGGTAAGGCCTTGGGGGACCTCAGAGCAGCTGGCAGTGGGCTCTGGACTGGGCTGGCTCCTGCGCCGGACGGTCGACCTTTCAGCACCGCGGACAGCGCTCGCCTCCGGCTTCTCTAGTCCCGCCAACTGAGCGGCCGCTACTTGTGTTCCCTTTTCCCTTTCTGCAAAGGCAGATGAAAATGTCCCGGTGGCGAATGCAAGGTTTAATTTGATCTATACTTATTTTTTTCCCCCACCTGGTTTGCAGTTATGCATTCCTCAGGTGCTTTAAGGATCATGTCCTAAGTATCTTTTGTAAACTGCTGAATGGATTTTGGTTTATAGAGAAAAACAAACCTATATACTTTTTCCTACAAATGTGTCCTGAGGCAGATAGTCTTAGAATACAAACTGGGGGTGAGTCATGCCAGACCCAAAAAGGACAGGGTCTTTACATATTGCAAATAATGTTGACTTAATCTCACTGATGTGAAGAACATGTTACAGTTTTTACAAGAGAAATAGGAATGTACTTCGACCTTGTGAAAGAAAGCCTATTTAGCTAACAATGTATTTTGTATTTTGTTAGAAACATAAATTAAAAACTCCATTAGAGGTGCATGCAAACTTATATGAGGGTAATCATAGACACAAGAGGATAATTCGTCTCTTACATGATCTGAGAATACATTAGGTTTAATATTTTTTTAAAAGTAAGGAAATTGCATAAGAATATGCAGGCTTTCAGGAATATAGTGCCCTAAGTCAATATTTATGATGCTACATTTAGAAAAAAATAAAAGCATAATGCTATTGCAAGCTACTTTCTGGGATGCCACGCATTTCTTCTTTAACGATGATTAAGAATAACTGCAGAGGAAATGCATCTGACCATCCACTTAAAAGTTATTAAAGAGATTTAATAGTATAGCTTTCCCCCAAGGGTATTGGGAGCTATATCTTGCAGACATTTTGTATGTTGGTAGAACATTTATGTCATAAGTCTAAGCAATATCTTTGAAATAGTTTTAAGACTTTAGTTTCATTCCCACCAGAGGTATAAAAATTTAATTTTATTTTCTAGGATAGTTTGATGCTGGTATCCTTCCAGGTAAATGGCTTTGAAAGAAAAGAAAGCAAGTGTTGTGTTGTGTTGTTTGTTTTTTTTTTTTTAAATTGACACACAAGTGTAAATATTCACATGAGCTGTTTTCTTTTCAGGGGGAGTTGTTAAACCCCTGCCGCTGTGATGGGTCAGTTCGGTATACACATCAGCTGTGCCTGCTAAAGTGGATCAGTGAGAGGGGGTCCTGGACCTGCGAGCTCTGCTGTTACAGATACCATGTCATAGCCATTAAAATGAAACAGCCTTGCCAGGTAAACATCCATGAATTTTTTTTTTTTTCCTGAAATGGTTTTGCCAAACATGTGTGCATTTGAGTTTAGTTGCTACTAGGGATATTTACATATGCTACTTACAAACATTTTATGCAAATCAAAATAAGCCAAGATTTAGAATTTGTTGAGTTGTGCTTTGAGAAATTTGTGACATTTTTATCTGAGAAACTCAAGAGACAGTTTATTCAAGTGGTTTCCTTTATTAATTTGTTGCTTTTTGGTAAAGTTATGCCCATCTTTGTTAAAAGGGAAAGTTGGTAAAATGTCTTATGCTTCAATTAAATCAGTTATTATTAATTAGAAATATTACACAATTTATTTTAATAATATTTTTGTTAACTTAAGCATTGAAGCCCAGAATGGGCTCCATTTATGGGAAACACACGCAAGTAAAGCAGAACTTTATGAGTCTGGAAACTTCAGTGGAATCTATTAGTTTTAATCTGAAAACTCTTTTCACTTAACTGGGCTCTTTTTCATATGATGCTGTATTTGGAAACTTTGGCTACTTTCATTTGCTGTGTTCAACTACATAGTGGATGCAGAAATATTTCCAATAGTTACTTTCAATAATACCACTGAAATTGCGTATATTCTTAAACTTTTTGTGTATAATCACATAAAACACAATACCCATAACCCTACAAATGCCCTTGGAAAAGCAGGCCTTGGTTTTTTCATGGTGGAACTGATTCAGATTCTTTGAAAAGACCGGTGGGATGTAAAATTCAAAATATTAAGAATGACAAATTAAAGCAGAATAGTGTGTAATTGATGAGATCTGGTAGTAACATGGGGCTGAAGTTAAGCAGACATAAAAGATTAAGTTCAAAACAGAGACCAAGGTTGCAGTAGCCGGAAGAGGAGGAAGGGGACTGAAAAGTTAGGAGGGGAAGAAAGTCATAGAATCTAGTGTCCCTTGTTTCTGTTTAACAAATGTAGTTTGCATTGAGCACTATAAAGTAGGTGAAACTGTTAGTGACTGCAGAAGGAAACTGGAAGCTGAATTACTGCTGCATTAATAAGTTAAATTTCATAGATTTTAATTTGCATATCCTTCATATGGTTTGCAATTAATTTGTATCTCTGATAGTCATCATTTAAAGCATGATTAGCAGGCATGAGATAAAAATGTGGATTTTTTCAAGTTGACCAAAGGCTTATAAATAATTTGGAAAGAAGAATAACTCGTGTGGAAAAGTGATACTGTCATGCTGAAAATAGGCACAAACCTGACACTTGTTCCCAGAACCTCTAGTTGATTAACTACCTGGGTATCAATTTATGGATCTATCAAAGTTGTCCTGAAAAACAGATGGAACCATGTCTGGATATAAGGATAAGAGTGGTATCACTGGATCTCCAATAATTCCATGACTAGAAACATGGAGAGATGAGCAAGGGGGAGTTTGGAACTCTAGTGAAGAGTCCCATGAGAAGTGTTATGGCCAGAAGTTCAAGAGCTCAAATAGAACGCTAAGTATTTCAGAAATGTATGGCTATCATATATTAACTCATGTGGTATGATCAATTTTGAAGTCAACAGAAATAGGTCCTTGATATAATTTTAAAATGGAGAAGAGACAAAGGGCTGGGGCAAACAGTACTGTTCGGCAATTCTATAGCAAAATGAATTGATTTGCTATTATGTTTTCTTCATTCATAAAACCAAATCTTTCAATATCATTTTAACAAAAACATTTCCCCAAAGTGCGTGTATGGTATGACCAAAAAATTTAAAAAAATTACCCAAACCCCCAAACTAACCCAGTGTTACTAATACACTAGAATTAATTTTATTATGACATGTGCAAATACTACCCTGATCTGTAAGGTGACCTGTTTGTTAGAGTGAATTACAAAATAATATTCAGAAACAAAGTTGATATGAGTGTGATGATGATAGCTTAGATCATGCCCAAGAAAATAACTTTCCAGGACTATGTTATATGCTTAAAAAACTCAGTACTTTTAATGAAAGGAAATCAGTTATAAGGTTCCCAGAGTGTGGATTCTTCTACCTAGGAACAATTTATTCTCAGATGAAGTTTTATTAATTGCCTGACACTTCTCTTATGGATCACTTACAAAATGAGCATTTATTCTGATTTTTGGTTTTCTTCCTTGCTGGTGTGAGGCCTATCAGATTCAGCATTTATCACATGCACACGTTTATGACCTGGCAGAAATCCATTTCTTCATGGTGTAGGATCAAACAGGAAGTATGTTTTGGCACCCCCCCTTCACTTTCCTTATCCCTCTGTTCTAAGTATAGAGCCCTCCATAGCTGTGAGTGGGTGGTTCTTTGGATGTAGAACAGAAGAGAGAATAAATAATAATATTAACAGAGAACATTTGCTGAATACTTACTCTGTGCGAGGCACTGTTCTAAGTGCTTTACATATGCTGATACTGCTGTTTCATCTTCTTAACAAACCTATGGGGTAGGGAATAGTATAATCACTATTTTACACAGATGGAAACTGAGACAGACACAGAAAAGTTACATAACTTCTACGGGTACATATCTAGTCAAAGGCAAAGCCAGGATTCCAAATTTAGTCAGTCTGGCTCTGAGGTCCATGGTCTTAGCCTCCATGCCACCTGTTAGAAGGTGATCTCAATTCCATCATGGCTTGTCCTGTGCAAAGGTGAGTCACTCAGGAACCGGTTTTAGCCTGGGTCTCTAAGATGGTCTAGAAAGGCTTTGACTGTTTATTGTTGTGTAACAGAGCACCTCAAATACTTAGTAGTCTGAGCAACAATCATTTATGATCTCTTCAAAGCCTGGGCTGATTGAGGTCAGCTGGAAGGTTCTTCTCCATATGTGGTGTCAGCTTGGAGCCATGGTCATCCAGAGGTTTGACTAGATTGGAGTATCCAGGATGGCTCACTCCTAGGACTTGTTCTTGGTGCTGGCTGTCGGCTGGAAGCCCAGCTGGGGCTGTCAACTGGTGCCTCAGTTCTCTTTCCATGTTTTCACAGTAAACTGGTTGAGTTCCAAGTACATACAGATTTCTTAAGGCCCAATCTTGGAAGTGACACAGTTTCATGTATGCTGCCTTCTCTTGATTAAAGCAAGTCACAGGACCAGCCCACATTCAAGAGAAGGGAAAATAACTTCACCTTTGGAGTCCTTCTTTTAAAGAGAATCGCTATCTTTAATTCACAACAGGAGATAGCTTCTAAAAATAGCTCTCTCTACCTACCCTGGTCTCTGCTTCAAGTACTTGTTAGGCCCAGATAGGTCAACAGGAACCATGACGTACCTCCTAATGCTCAGAAATAAGGAAACTTAAAAAAAAAAAAATGTATGGGAGGTTGACTCCATCAGTGAAGCTTGATGCGTACCCTGAAGCACTTTCAGAAATGATTACTATCATGAGGTGTCTCCTGGTGCTCAGAGGGATATGGGGACAGAGAAGGGCAGCTAACCAAAAGTGTGTGTGTGTGTGTGTGTGTGTGTGTGCATGTGCACCTTGTGCTGCACAGTCTAAAACTTAAGTTTTACTTGTTTTTCCCATTGAGATTAGAGTTCTTTGAGAACTTGGGTCTAAAACTCCCCATTCCTTTGGATTTTAGTGATGTTCAGCAATACGACCCAGTAGAAAACCTGATGTATTCTCTAAGCATATTTAAACCTTAATTACTGTGCCATTAGCAGTAGGAGTTAATTAAGACATTCCAAGTAATTAACATGCATTTACCCTCCTACCTACTTGTAGAATATATTTCATTGGTTAACATATTCAAGATGGTGCACTAATAATATTTTAAGAGTAAAAGCTAATTCTGTTTTGAATCTCATAGCACGGTATAAAATTAGTGGAATCTAAGAATATATCAGATCAAATTTATCTTGCAATGTTGGTGACATTAATTAAGCTACATTCAAGTTTATGGATGCTTTCAGTACTTTTTCAAGAAATACAGATGTTTGAAGAGATAGCATTTATTTGGTAACATATTGTATGGGAAACTCAAGACTTGTTATAAAAGACTGAGCGCATTGCCTAAACAGGAAAACACACTGTAAATGGGAGGTACTTGTGGTGTTACCTTGCACAACTTACTTAACTCTTTGTGCCTCATTAGCTTATTTTTTAAAAGTGATCTCTAAACCCAACCTCAGGCTGGAATGTGTGACATTGGGGTCAAGAGTCTCAGGCTCTACCGACTGAGCCAGCCAGTTAACTCATCTTTAAATGATCATAAGGACACCTATTTTATCTACTATTTTGAGGACTAAATATATATATATTTATTATAACATATTATTATATATGTATATATATAATATATAATATAATGTATTGTATGTTTTGAGGACTAGATACATAATATATGTAAACTGGTTAGAGTAGTGCCCAGCACATAGTAGGTGCCATTTTAATATTGGCTCTGATTATTATTACTTGTTTATTCAGCTAACAGATGGGGACCTTCAGTCATTCATGGGTCCCTGTTGTGTCCTTCAGTCTCTTGTCACCAACATGAATTTAAGGACTTCTCTTTCCATATCATTCTTTTTCACTAGATGTTTACTCCTCCGCTTTTTCTGGGAGAGTCCATCTCAGTGTCTGAAAAAAATTTGTTTTAGTAAATAATGAATGACTCAGCATTTAAAAAACTCAGGGGTGTAATGCGATACAATGTTCTCAGCACACAGGAGCATCTGTACTTTCCAGATACCCCTCCCCAGGGGTCCTTATTGAAGTCTGCTCATAAGCAGAGTTACTAGATGCTTCCACAGGTAGCCAAGCACACAGCGCTGCTCAGCTTCTCAGGTGTCACTTGTTTACACTGGGAAATCTCCCTGCTGGGTGGGATGTGTGTGCATAAGAGGAGGCTGGAGAAGCCCCCAGAGATCCCTGGGGAGCATCCTGAAGAGGTGCAGACAGTGGGCAGAGCATCAGTCAGGGTGAATTGTGGTGTCCATCAGCATTCCTTCTTACTGCCTTACTTAGAGTACCAGAGGAAAGGACTAGGAAGGATCTTGCCTTGGACAGCATTGAAAGTTGCATGGGGCCATATATACCTTTGTGAATATTAGGCCTCTGGATGTTTTTACTAGCCTGTAACATTTTTATCTGCATTCCGCTTATGGCTTCTCCTTTCAACACTTACAGTGTGCTGTCTTCAACAGGTCGGCTCATAGCAGTAAGAATGACGGGAAAGTCTCCTGGGAGGGAGAACTACTTGGGAGTTTTTCATTTTTATCCATATTCTTAAAACCCTGGGGCTCATCATGACAGTTTTGAATTAGAGAGGAAGTTGGCACCAGGTAGGTTCCTCAGGGCTCATGTTCTGGGGCATATTTGTAAAGTGCTTATAGAACTTTAACTTCTCGAGGACCAGGGCTGTGTCACGAAAGGGGTGGTCTACCTTCAGAAGTGATGTAATCATTCTCAGGATGTAGCTGATGCACTAGGAGAAGTTGGCAAGTTATTCTAGAAAACTGATTGTGGTTTTGAAAATGTAATAAGAAAACATCAGAGCATGAACTTTAGCAGTATTGCGTGCTGTCTTTTGAAATGCTTCAAAGCATTTGCATTTTATGGCTTAAAAATGTCTGCATGTATACAACCTGGTTGGTGTGGTGAGCCTCCCCTTTTCTTTTCTTTTTTTTTTTTTCCTGACTGTTGCTATTACTAACATTCTCTGTAGGTTTGCTCGCAAATGGCAAGTTGAGGAGAAGCTTTTCATTACCATGCCTGAACAACCAAGAAACAACATTAAAATGTAATATTTAAATGCATATGTTGGCATATTTTATAGGTAATTAAAAATGTCAAAATAAACAAAGAACACATCATGAGGCAATTTGCTCGCCTTTGAAATTATTTTTGTTTCATTTGCTTGCTAATTCTCAAAACACATGAATCTTCATTTTACTCACTAGAACAGATTAATGATTCTCTGCTGAATAAAATATGTAAATTACACTTTGTGTACTACTTATAAGCCATCTAACTTATTGTATAGGCCACATGTACTGGGATTTTACATTTTGTCTCAAAGCCAGATTGTTCTGAGATGATAGTAAAAAGAGATGGAGTCCATTTAGGCATTGTGTGTCAGCATGGGCCTCTACCCTTTATTGAAAGAGGATTGGGGATGGTGTCGCCCAGATGGGTGAAACTCTCCAGAACTCTCTTCTACACACATTTGCTTTTTTACATTTCCTACCTCTTCTTAAGTGTATTTCCATTTTGATGTCTTCCTCTTCTTTACTCTCTTAGCCCCTCCACCGAGTTGCCTGTAGAAGAAAGAACCCCTGCCCACAACCCCTGCTGGGATGGAGCTTGGGCAGACATTTTTGGTCAAAGCAAGTTATGGTGGCGAGAGAATTTGGGAGTGGTTGGGTAGAGGAACCTTGCTGTAGCTCCAAAATGTCTTCGCTTGATGACATTTATCTTGTTATATAAACCAGAGTTTAGAAAATCTGTTCTATAAAGGGCCTGAGAATAAATATTTTAGGCTTTGAGGGCCTAAAATATTATAGTTACTGTCCTAACATGAAAGCAGTCATAAACATTGTATAAAGGGATGAGTGTGTCTGTGTTCCAATAAGTCTTCACTTGTAGGCCCTGAAATTTGAATTTCAAGTAACTGTAATGTGTCAGGAAATCAGACCCTCCTTTTGTCTCTCCTCAACCCCAACCATTTAAAATTTAAAAACTGGGTGCCTGGGTGGCTCAGTTGTTAGGTGTCTGCCTTCGGCTCAGGTCATGATCCCGGGGTCCTGGGACCAAACCCCATATCAGGCTCCCTGCTCAGCGGGGAGCCTGCTTCTCCCTCTCCCACAACCCCTCCTTGTGTTCCTGTTCTCGCTGTCTCTCTCTCTGTCACATAAATAAATAAAATCTTTAAAAAAATAAATTAAAAAACTTGTGGACAACACAAAGAGGTGGTGAGCTGGATTGGGCCCACATAGGTTTGGCAATAGTTTGCCAACCCCTGATTTAAACAAATTGAGTATCAGTATGGACAAAGGTGTTTTCTGACCTCTTAGGAAGTGAAATGGGTGAAGTGTTCCAAAATTTGTGTTTCTTTGTAATTTTGAGTGAAATCATCATAAATCTCTATCATTCAGAAAATGGTGGCACTGTAGCTCCAAAAACAAAATGCTACTAACTTTTTAATAATAAATATTAAAACCATTGTTTCTTCCAAACCATTTTTTCGTTGTGTCAGACTCAACCCTCCATTTCCAGGAGGAGCTTTAGTTAAGTTAGAAGCAGAAGGCAGAGACATCCCAGAGTAAGCCCTCAGCGTCCCTGGAATAGGCCACCTTCTCATCTCCTTGAGTTGTAGAATGCATTTTAGAGAGTGTTCGTAGATCTCTTCCTAAAACAAGTCCTTCCAGACTATCTGCAACTCAACATATATGCTTAGAATACTGCCTTTTGAATGCCTTAAAATATTATTTAGTTAGATTGGGGTTTCCAAGCTTGCCTTCTAGGAGGGCAAGCTTATCAGTGAGTGGGAAGGGTTTTAGAACAAATGTAACACAGCTCAACATACCTTGGGAAAACTTCTCTTTCTTGGTCACTCTGTGGTCATTCAGTGAATACTTGTAGAATGAATGAATGAATGAATGAATGCTTAAGCGAACGTCTTGAAAGGTGAACTGAACCGTGGGGGTTATGTTCCTATTCCTGCGGTGAGAATGTGTCTTCAGGAAAACGAAGTGTCTTCATTGCTCACACATTAGCCATCTACTGGTTGTTAGTTCTTAACTTGTTCTTAAATTGCTCTTCTAAGAATTCTGTTCTCAACGTGCTAGGGCAAAGTATGTTCAGTTCTTCAGACCACAGGAAAAAAACCTTAAGGGTTATAGAGGGATCTATTTTTAAAACCTAAAATTAAAAAAAAAAAAAAAAAGGTTCCAGAGAGACATGTCTGCTCTTTTCACAAAATAAAATGTCATGAAAAGAGTCCCTGTGAATGTGGAATTACCCCTGTGGAACACACTTGCTTTCTTGAGGTTGTCATTGGTTGAAGGATTTAATCTAAGGTCTGTCCTGAGAATTTGAATAATTTGTTGGAAATTTTGCTGTACGATCATGGGTATAGATCGGCTGCTAAGAATGTGGTCTTGGTAGAACTTTTTTGCTGTGGAATCTTTTCACCTGGCTGAAAACAAGGTGACTTTTTTTTTTCTTTGACAAAAGGTCGTACAGTTGTAAGATAACTTCAAAGGTGCTTTTCCACTGGTGATCACAATACTCCAACACAGGGAAATGTAGTAAGAGAATGGACTGTTTCTTCCTTGCTCATTTCCTGCTTGGTGTGTGGCTTTGTGGTGATGTGACTGATAAACTTGGCTTCCTTCTGTCTTTGGACCTTGTAAGAGTAGAATGTGGTATGACTGAGGGCAAGGTGAGTGTGCTTCTGACCTTTTGGGGCAGCAGGGAGGGGACCGACAGGAGAGGGTCACCTACAATTACCAGTAAATGGATGGTAGACTCAGAGTTCTCTCCAGGAAAAACTGCACTGTGGCTTGCGCTTTCTGTATCCTTGGATATTTGACAGCATCTCCCCTGCGAGCATAACTTATAATTCAACAGCTGTTCCACAAGATTTACGGAAACGGAAGTCCCATGTAAGTAGAGGTGGACAGCCTCAGCAGGAAGCAGTCACATGGGAAGACATGCCAGAAACCTGGCAGCATTTCTCTATAGGCAAAGACAGTAAGAAAATTTACTGAGGAAACCTTTCTTATTCCATCCTTCCTTTTGGGTGTGGTATGCTCTGGAAACTACCGTATAAAAACCATGCTCTCTCCAGTTTTTATCTCTTCAAGACAGTTCACTGTGATCACAGTTGTGCAGTGTATCCTTATCATAGTAATAAAGGGCCCTTGCCTTAATATGCCTTTTGGTTTTGTTTCTCATTTTGGTATGCTAATTCTGTGCAAGTGGCCAAAGCTTAATTTGGGCACAGGGGGCCCTCCCATATGCATCTAGCTCTAATTACAGGAACTTCTGGGCACTCCTTTGTTATATATGGACATGCACTTGTGCCGCAAAGCTCATTTGTGTCATGACTCTGAGTTATGATATAGTTCAAATAAACAAGGAGCTATTTCACGAAATGTATACAGGCTCGCCTTGGTTTGTTCAGCCCGTTAAAAAATTTTTTAAGAATGATAACATTTCTCACAAATATCAGGGAATTTTACTTATTTTCTTCTGAAAGAATACTCCAGAATATTCCAGGAAATACTTTTGTTCTTTTGCTCTTTTCTCTCTGCCCAATATTAGCTTCTTTTCTATGTTACATTTGCAATTTTTTACATAAATATGCATGTAAGAGGCATCTCTTTATTAGTATAAAGAAAAAATAAAGAACTTAAAAAGTTTATAGTAGAGTAGAAAAGAGCATAGGGTTTACTAGGAATATATTTGGCATTCAATAAATATTTGTTTCATGCTCATTCCATCTTTCTCTTCCTTTTCTTGACATCTTCCCTTATTGTTTTAGTGGGAGCAAGTAGATGGGAGCTTGCCAGGGGAAGCTCCCGTCCTTTTAGAGAGGAAAGGTTATTGATCCTTACCCACATTGTATCCTCTAGGACCAAGCTCAAACCTGGAAGTTGAAAGAAAATTTTGAATGTAAAATCACCTTTTCATCCCTTCTGAAACTGTTTTTCTTTCTTTTTTTTTTATTAAAGTTTTTTAAAATTTTTTATAAACATATAATGTATTTTTATCCCCAGGGGTACAGGTCTGTGAATCGCCAGGTTTACACACTTCACAGCACTCACCATAGCACATACTGTCCCCAATGTCCATAATCCCACCCCCCCGACCCCCAGCAACCCTCAGTTTGTTTTGTGAGATTAAGAGTCACTTATGGTTTGTCTCCCTCCCATTCCCATCTTGTTTCATTTATTGTTTTCCTACCCTGCAAACCCATCATGTTGCATCTCTACTTCCTCTTATCAGGGAGATCATATGATAGTTGTCTTTCTCTGATTGACTTATTTCACTCAGCATAACCCTCTAGTTCCATCCATGTCATCTCAAATGGCAAGATTTCATTTCTTTTGATGGCTGCGTAGTATTCCATTGTGGGTGTGTGTATATATATATACACACACCACATCTTCTTTATCCATTCATCTGTTGATGGACATCTAGGTTCTTTCCATAGTTTGGCTATTGTGGACATTGCTGCTATAAACATCCGGGTGCACGTGCCCCTTCGGATCACTACGTTTGTATCTTTAGGGTAAATACCCACTAGTGCAATTGCTGGATCATAGGGCAGCTCTATTTTCAACTTTTTGAGGAACCTCCACGCTGTTTTCCAGAGCGATTGCATCAGCTTGCATTCCCACCAACAGTGTAGGAGGGTTCCCCTTTCTCCGCATCCTCACCAGCATCTGTCATTTCCTGACTTGTTAATTTCAGCCATTCTGACTGGTGTGAGGTGGTATCTCATTGTGGTTTTGATTTGTATTTCCCTGATGCCAAGAGATGTGGAGCATTTTTTCATGTGCTTGTTGGCCATCTAGCTGTCTTCTTTGCAGAAATGTCTGTTCATGTCCTCTGCCCATTTCTTGATTGGATTATTTGTTCTTTGGGTGTTGAGTTTGCTAAGCTCTTTATAGATTTTGGACACTAGCCCTTTATCTGTTATGTCGTTTGCAAATATCTTCTCCCATTCTGTCAGTTGTCTTTTGGTTTTGTTAACTGTTTCCTATGCTATGCAAAAGCTTTTGATCTTGATGAAATCCCAATAGTTCATTGAAACTGTTTTTCTTTACTTTTATGGTGGACTCTCAGTCTTACTGCTCTAACTTCTATTAAAGTCATTTTCAGATCTTCTTCTCAGCGATTTGAGAAGTAGTAAAAAGTGAAAAAATGCTAAGCCAACAAGATTTTAAGTAATGGTGCCAAAATTTGTTTGGATGACGTGATGGTTCTTAGACTATGGAGGGAAAGACTATTGGATATTGAGAACTTTTTGAGTAATTTGGTGAAACAAGTAGCAGTGGGTGACTCATCTCCTTACTTCCTGCCTGGCTCTTCTCTCTGACCTGCACTCTACTGTTACAGAAAAGGAAATTTGAGATAGAAGATACTACTTTCATTTTGGACATGATTAAGCTCTACTACAGTAAACTTTAGGGGGAAAATACCAACCATTCCTTGAATTGCTTGTAGGGAAAATTTCAGTGCTAAGTGATGATGAATGCATAGAGGTTATTAATATAATAGGGCATAGCAACGGATTAATATGTGTTTATTTTTGGTCTAAATGATGATTTTACTCATGTCAGGGGTTAACTTCAAAGTATTCCATCTTTGTTATTTCCTATTTAGAATTATATAATCAATACTTTTCTGTTGATTATTTTTTCACACATCCAACAAATTGATCACCATTACGTAGCAGGCACTGTTTTAGGCCCTAGAGCTACAGAGTTAGGTGAACCTTTGCTTCTTATATTAAATCCTTGATGGTGAGAGATAGACCATAAAAAAGTAAGCAAATAAATTTTAAAAAGTAGGTAATTATAGATTATGTTAATGCTTCTACTGTAAATAAACTGAGTGGTTAAAACAGGGCATGCTAGAGTGAGCCACATGGTCCTGGATTAGAGTTGGAGACATCAGTATAAATTCATGGTTTGCTCAAGATTGATATAAATATTTATAGATATGTGCTTATGTATGGATTAG
>PISX010007236.1:0-90675 GCA_004024625.1 Mellivora capensis | reverse complement strand
CTACCTTTTTCTTTCTCTTGGGCTTACTAACTTAAGACATATCTCTGGAATTTCTAGAGCCCATTCTCCCCACCACAAAGAGAGCAGCTGCCTGGGAATGAAGTCAGCAGAGAAAAGAGTAAAGATAGAGATACAGATTCCTTACAACACTGTTTGAACACCTAGATACATCCATGCCTGAAGCCATAAATCTGAGCTAATAAACTCTCTTTTTACTTGGGCAGATTTGAACTAGATTTCTTTAAAAATTCTAAACAGTAAGTAGCTATTGGATACACAGAATTCAATATATGTATTTATGAATGTCAGGCTCTGTGTTAGGAACTGGAGACCCAGAGATAAATTGGACATAATGCTTGCCTTTAAGAAGCCCATTCTGTAGTGGCAGAAATAGTCATGTGAAACAATTATAGCACAGTGGAGTAAGTGTCATAATATTGGCATGCATGGAAATACAGAGAAGAAAGCACATTCTCCTACCATGAGAGAGTTCTAGAAGCATTGACAAAGAAGACATTACAGGTTGAAGAATTTGAAGGATGCTTTCATGTTGAGTTTGGTCTAGAAGGGAGGAGAGCAACAGTTTATGCAAAGTCATAGAAAAATGAAATGTTAACAGTGAATAGTTGAATGTATCTAAAGCACAGGGTGAGTTGAAGATGACTCACATGGGTGTTTCATGTATTTTGGCAAAACCTGAAGACATTATTGGCCAGCTGGCAAATAGTAGAAGGATTCACATACAGTTCAGGAGCTGGTTACTATTGTAACACAAGATGACTGAACATTGATATAAGGTATTATCAGCTACATAATTTGTTGAGCTCAGTGCACAATGAAAATATAAATGTCTCATTCAAAAATTATTAAGAATTTCAAGATGTCAAAAAGAGGGTGTTAAAGCAAACATGGAGCCCTTTAGAGTGCAGGGTCCTAGTACAGGGTGCAGGTCCGGAAACTGGCCCTGACATGGGTATAGGAAGGGACCAGCCTCTGATCTGTCATGTGGCCTGGGCTTAATTCCCACCAACACTTTAATCATTTAATCATTGCAAAAGTTGGACTCCCATCTGTGTGATGTGATGGGATCTGTGTGATGCCCAAATTGAGAATTCTGACATTTTGCTTCTGGGCTGATTGTTTTCCTTTCATCAGAAGTTCTGTTGCACAGCCAGAAATTTCCTTCTGCCTTGACAAAACCCTTCTCCCTTTCTCCAGCCCCTAAAGGTGGTCCCAAGAGCACTGTTGGTAAGTGAGTCTATGGAATCACATGACTAGGCACCTAGGCATCCAGTTAGTGGAAGAACAGCTTTTTAGAGGACAGAAGGGTAAGGAATGGAGGCCACTGGGACTGGAGTCAGTTCATAGATATACATGATGAGACAGAAATTCTCAGACTGTATCCAATGACAAAATTATTAATACATAAATGTTTATAGTCTTTGCTCTGACTCCCACTAAGGAGACCTCTGCTTCTGCCTCTTCAACTTCTCTTCTTCTTCCAACATCTAGGGATATTTACATTTGTCAGCCAATTCTTGGTTTTTGCGATATAGAACAAGGGCAATAGGTAGAGAGAGACAAAACTTCTTGCTAGTGTAAAGTGAAGGGCCTTTCATGGGGAGGATTAAAAATATATGAAGCCAAAGGGAAGTGAGAGAGGGGAAAAAAGGGGGAGGGGCCAAGAAAACCCAGTTTTAAAGGAGTTTGTCAATAAGAATTGAGAATAAGATTGTAAGAGAAATGTGGATAAAGCATGGGATAGTGAGTGATACTGAGAGCCAGGGAAATGAAGAAAGGGAATATCATAAAATACTTCTGAGTGTTATAATTTGAATTTCATTTTGATAGGATGATACTATTTGAGAGAAAGCATTAAAGACTGAAATTGTTTGTAATTACTTTTATCTAATGTTGTGCCGAGTTATGTGGGATCTGAATTATACTTGGGTTACACTGGTATTCTGTGAGATATTAATATATGCTTTATATACACACAGAAACATAAATATGTACACACCAAATTGTTCCACTAGCAAATACATTTCTGAAATTCCATATCCCACATCTTCCATTGAGAGAATCCCATCAGCATGTTAAAGACTCTAAGAAGTCTTGCAGAACAGAAATCTACTCAAACCTGCTTAATTCCATTCTTCCTAAACCTATTTTACTATATGCCACAAAATATATTTTATCATTTTGAATAAATGTTAAAATACTATAACTTTAATAAGGCTGACCTACAATCTCAAGAGTTTAGGGAACACTTCACAAAGTATTTTTTTTTAAGATTTATTTATTTATTTTAGGGGGTAAATGGAGAGGGAGAATCCCAAGCAGATTCTCTACTGAGCAGGGAGCCTGATTGGAGCTTGATCTTACTACCCTGAGGTCATGATTTGCGTCGAAACCAAGAGTCAGAAGCAACTGACTGAGCTACCTAGGGACCCCATAAAGTATGTTATTCTAACTGGTATTTGAAGAATGGAGAAGGTGGGATGTAGCCAGGTCAGTATATATAAAGTCATGAGGACTGAAATATTAAGAAGAAGAAGAAGAAGAGGAAGAAGAGGAAATAGGAGAAGAAGAAGGAGAAGGAGAAGGAGAAGAAGGAGAAGGAGAAGGAGAAGGAGAAGGAGAAGGAGAAGGAGAAGAAGAAGAAGAAGAAGAAGAAGAAGAAGAAGAAGAAGAAGAAGAAGAAGAAGAAGAAGAAGATGATTCAGGATTGGTGTGGCGTTCCCTAGGGTTTAAAAGTAGAAAGACCCCACCTTGTCTCCATGGGTGCTCTTTAAAGTGATTGCTGGGGTGACACAGCTGTTAGGAACAGGTGGCCGCTCACCTGTTCTGAACCATACTCATGGCCATCCAGTCTCCAGGATACACATTTTTCCCAATGAGATCCTTGAACATGATGAATGTCTCCATCAAGAAGTCCTAAAATTGTAAAGGAAAACACACCTATCATCTCATTTCGTAGAATCTGACTCGAAGAGCCCAGATCTTGCTGGCTGTTTAAATTTTTTCTTTATTATTTTTTAGAGGAGCAGAAAGGGAAAAGGCATTCGTTAAGTAAATCCAACGGAACCAATAGCCATGGATTTTTAAATGGAAGCTTTACTTTGGTTACCAGGAGATTGGTTCACAAATACAAGTGGAATGTGACTATGGGATCTGAAAGCACTCTCAAAACAAAGCACTAGTAATTCTGTCTCTGAGAGGAAAGAAGTAAATGTATTTACTGATGTCATAATTTTATAATCATCTTCTCAAATAGGTATTTAAGGAGGAACACACTACACTTTGTGAAGGCATCTCAGGTCATGTAGCAAACAGTTATTACCATGACCACCTAGTTAACAGGACTGTAAACACAGCTAGTTCATATATAACAGACACATCCATGGGCGATTAGAGGAAACACAACAGGGACTCTCTTCCTCTCATTCCAGAGGTTCAGAGTGGACCTCAACACACCCCAGATGGCAGCAGGCCAAGCTTGTGCTCCATCTTTGGAGAACACAAATTCTAGACAAATCCAGACAGCCAAGACCAAGAGACCTGGCATGTGGACCTTCCTGAGCTGGAAGAAGCTGAGTCATGCTGTATCTGCTCTTGGGAAATGTTGAAATCCATAGGAAACCCATTCAGAGCTCTTGCCTTAAGCTAGTGGTTTTCAAATTATTTTAACAGTATAATTCTTTGTCCAAGGAAAATACTACCCAGAACCAAATATATAAAATAGATAAAAGTAGAATAGTTGTGGTTGGGTGTGTGTGTGTGTGTGTGTGTGTGTGTGTGTGTTTATGGTAAAACATAGTGAGGATGAGGATGGGAGGAGTATAATTTGAAAATCACTACTTTAAGCTAAATTACAAAATTCTGGAAATGAGACTGGTTCCTTTACAGCAGTCTTTGCTTCTCGGGAAAATTACCTCAATGCTTTAAGTCTCAGTTTCCACATCAGCAGAATGGGGATAACATCTAATTCAAAGAGTTTCTATGAAGATTACGTGCACACTGGCTAAAAGGTGCTCAGCACAGAGCCTGGCCCACTATAAGTGCTCATTTAGTCCCAGGTCAGACAATGGTGAGTATTGTTATTCATCCTTGATATGGGGTAACACAGATACCATCACAGGCTCCTTCCCTTCCTGTGGTGACAGAGAAGGCCTCCAGCTCATGGATGGAACACCTAGCTTCTGAATGAGAAGCATAACATGCTCTAAGGGTTAAGAGAGAAGTTCAAACCCTACTTGGCCACATACTTGCTATGTGACCTTGAGCAAGCAGATGGTAGACTTGTAAAATGTGCCTACTAATCCCTAGGTCATACTGTTGTGACAATTATGAAACAAAGTATGTATGTTTAATAAGTAAGAATTTCCTTTTCCACCTTTCTTCTCACCTTTCCTTCCACTGAGGATCAAAAATTAGGAATCTGATTTTTCTATTTCTATGCTCCATGACATAGAGAACTTGGGGAAAAATCCTGGGTTATTTGGCTTTCCTTTTGTTTTATTTTTTGTATATGCAGAAAAAGGTTACATTTCTTGCCAATGCTGATCCACTGAAGAGACCATCTCTCTGCTGAATGGCTGAAAGAGAACGATGTTGGCTTTCTAGTCATTCCCTTTTATGGGCCACTCTCTGAGATTGGTCCAATTTTAGTTCCCTTGGCCACTCCACGGAGAGTTGAAAATGAGCCCCAGCAGCAGAATTCCCGAATCAAGCAGTAGTAAGAAGACATGACAGAGATGACCATGTTGAGGGCAAAGGGACTCCTCCAGAGTGGGCTGGGCTTTATGAATATAAGTCATCTGCTACAGAGCTAAGAACCTACAGGCCACATTCCATGTGTGGACTGTTCTGTACAAATGAGCCCTCAGAGGCTAGAAGAGCAAGGGGGCTCAGAGGCCAACTTCCTCCATGTATTTGTGATCATAATGTAGAAATAGCTACCTAATACTGGCCACTTAATATGTGAGAGCTACTGTGCTCTCATTAACACCTTCCCCACACCCTGACAGATAATTTATCCCCATTCTACAGATGGGGTAACTGAGGCTTAAGAGAGATAACTTGCCCATGATCACATAGCTTTCCAGTGACAAATCCTGGATGCAAATCCTAGACTGTGTGATTTTTATCACTCATGCTCTTAAGCCCCAAAATGTCCATGATTCATCAACCAACATTTGTTGAAGCATATTTAGACTAGACATTCAGGTTTCGTCTCTGACAGGGACTGAAGACATGTTTCAGAAGTGGTATATACAAGCCTAAATGGAAAATAGAACTAGGGAATCACGTGGACATGTTTGTAAACTTAGAAACATACATACATATGGTCCACTGGGACACCTTCTTTTCCTACAGTCTTAAGAGCCAAGAGTGTAATGCCTCCCCTACACTGCCCCCCACCCCAACATCATGCTGACTCACCACAAGTTCAGAGCTGGTCTGGAAGGTCTCAATATAGAAGGAATAATGCTGGTCACCCATCTGGTTTAAGATTGCTGTCATACATGCCACAAAGTGACTCTGTAGGAAATAAAGAAAATTGCCATGAAATAGAGGAGAGAGCACCATGACATTGATCTTCCCCGTTTCCTTGACTTCAGACTGGAAAATACCCCAATCATCTCAGGCAAGTATCAAAAGCCTCCCAAGGATGGAGAATCTCCCCTTACTGGATCAGCAAGTGAAACTTCCCTATGAAGAAATGGTACCTTTGGCTCATTTATGGGTTCATTCTTCAAAAAGTATTTCCTGCACACCTATTATGTGACTAGGACTGTAGTGGGAGCTCCAGGTATAGAAAACAGAGCCAGATCACTTCTTCAGCTGGTTGTACTTTGGGAAAAGGCCAGGACCCTGGTGTCAGGAGATCTAGCCTGTATCAAGATCCTAGAGATAATTGATTTTCTGATAAATAAGAAGTTCCTTCTGTGTTCCTCTACAGGAAGTCTTTGGGTAATTGAACGTTCCTCGAGTTCACATTCCCAAAAGTAACTCCCAGAGATCAGGAATCTCTTTTGCTTCTAAAGGTTTTTTGTTTTTGTTTTTGTTTTTGTTTTTTCCCAATTAAGATGTTAGGAATAACACGCTTTCCCTAGTCAGCAAGACCAGCTATATAATTTGTGGGGCTCAGAACAAAATGAAAATGAAGAGTCTTTGTTAAAAATTATTCAGAATTTCAAAACAGCCCCAGGTCCCATTCTGAGCACCAGGTCAGGTCATACACTCAGCAAGCCAGCCCTGCCTGCCCGTGACCAACAGCATGCTCACACGCCATAAATGTTGAGAAAGCACATGCAAAGCTGGCAGAAAGCGCAGAGCTGGGACTCCCGGGAGTAGCAGTGAGGATGCTATGTCGATGGGGGGCCTGGAGGCTTCCACTGGGGTGAACCGTCATCATCACCCAGGGAGGCAAAGCCTCTCCTGCTCAGACCCCCAGGGGGTGGTGGTGAGTTTGTGAAAGGATCAGTTCTTTTCAAACCAGACCGAACACCACCATCGCTGTTAACCAGGTCCCACTTAAACCAAGAAAGAAGCTTTCTCATCGTGTTTCCCTCTGGCCAGGCTGGATGGCAGAAAAGAGAAATCTTGGAGTTTGAGAGGGGTGTGTGTGTGTGTGTGCGTGTGTGTGTGTGTGTGTGTGTGCAGGCACGCACACACACGTGTGTTTCCTCTACTCCCTCCATCTCTTCTCTCCTTTCCTCAAAGAATTCAGCCTGTGACCACTAGAGGTCTTTTCTTTTCACATGGTAGCTGCGGAGCAGTTTGTTCGGCTTTTTATTTATTCCTACGTGAGCAGACCCACTACACTTCTTGCATATAAACAGTGAAAATTACAACATAAAGGACCCATTATTCCTTCTTTTGGAGTAATTCTGCTGCTGGCCAAAGCCTGGCTCTTTTTACAAGGAAAGAGAGGACATCTCTGCAGGTACTTCTACTGTTTCAAGGTAAGAGATTTGGGTAGGTTTTATTTTTTGTGATCCGTGATCCTCTAAGAGAAAATGCTATTGCTTCTTGGACAATAGTTTACTTTTAACGCTTTGGCTTAAATGAGTCCTGGGATTGTGAGTGTGTGTGTTTGAAAATCTACCGTTGTCAGAACTGCAGGCTGCCCCAAATGCATAGATACGGAGTGCTTGTTATTTCAAAAGGCTTGATTTGAATTTGAAGGGGGGGGGGAAGCAAAAAGCAAACCTCAGAGCTCAAGTTGCTTGGAATTACCTTGAAAAGACTGCATTGTCCTAAGACTTGTTTAGAGAAACTTCCATGCTTCATTTAAAAAAAAATAAAAATAAAAGGGGAAAGGGTCCTAGTCCCCATCTAGAGAGAGTGACCATTTTATGAAAGAAACCACTATTTTTTATAAGGACCTGCTCAGTGTGTCAGAGTCCACCAGTCAATCAAAATTACTTTTACCAGCTTGTTCATTTCTTCCTTCTAACTACCACACAGAAAAATACAGCTCAGTACCTTACAGCAGGATTTGTAGAGCAACGTGACTGAAGTTTGGCCAAGTTACCTGCATTTGGCTGTTAATGAAAAAGGACAGTGTTTTACATCTGTCTGCAAGCACCCCTTTTTTCCTGCCCTGGTGTCTAGCCCACCTTAGCACCAAATTGGTCAGAAATCACACCAATATGACCAATTGATTAGTGAAATGGCATGAGACGCCAGCCGCAGGTTCCTATTCAGAAAAGGCTCCTTTCTGTCATTTATATTAAATAACAAAGCAAAAAAAACACAAAAAACAAAAAAAACCCTCTTTGTCACATAACAATAGAATGATGGGATAACATTATGCCTTTCTGACGTTTATTCTTTTTTTAGTAATATCCTCAACGTGGCAATCCACCTCTTTGCTTCCTGCCCCCTTCCCTTTCAATGAGTTTGAAACCTTACTTCTGTATCCACCATATTTTAAATGTTTAGAAAGAGATAGAGGAGGGAGGGAGTGTGATGCACTAGCCACTCAGACACTCCTCTCACTGACATTGCTCAAACTTTATAGCGTAGGAGCCAGATCTCCCAGTCCTGTCGGCAGCATGGAGAAGCCTGAGTGCTGCATGGGGGCAGCAGGGTGGAGGGATCCCCTGCAGTCCAGGCTGGTGAGAATCCCCCTCTTCCCATCCCTGGCAGAAACCGTGTAGGTGACATATATTTACTACCAAAGCAGGAGGCAGCCAGTCATCCATAGCCAAGCAGCATACCAGGTGCCTAGATGGGAAATTGCTTCTTAAAAACAGAATAAATACCAGGGGGACCTGCATCTTAAATCCCAGAGAGAAATTGTATCTGAGACGCTGGCTACAAACCAGGCAGAGTCAACTCGGCTCCGTTCGGTTGAAAATGTAGCTAATGAATCACAGCATGAAGAGACACGGCTTGAAACTAGGTCAAACGTGTAAAAATAAGTGCAATCATCGCAGACACTTGGCTGATGAGGGGCTACTTAACGCCTTGAGTGGCAGGGCTTACTTGCCACATAGAACACTCTTCAGCGATCCGCGACAATCAATCCTCTTAATTAATTCAGCCCATCAGTATGGACAGAGGTCTCACACACCTGGGAGAGCACTGAAGCTCCAAAGGAAGACAGCCAGGGTCTCTTCACTGTGTGATGGCAAGAGAGAAAAGAGAAACCCAGTGTCATGTGATTAATATTAATTAGCTGGGATACTAGGTGATTAGGGTCAGAAGAGAAGCCCTCCCCAAATCATTTGGTTCCTTTGTATTAAAAAAACCACCATCATCATACCCTCATTTTGATAAGGCCAAGAGTTGGCTGCAGGTCACTCAACTTAAACGTATCTATTTAACCATACCTAAGGCAAACACACCTACACACACACACACACACACACATGCACACACACACACACACACACACACACAGAGTCAAGCCCCCTGCAGTGCTGAGTGGACCAGGAAGAGGCTATCAGTTTGCGCTGCCTTGAAAACCAAGCAACCAAGGGGCAGAGGGGTCTGGTTGGTGCGGATGCGTCCCCCACTCACCTGAGATTGTGGGAGGGATGAGCTCACAGAAGGAGGGAAGCAGCTAACTTTGGGAGCTTGCTACCTAAATGCCAACATTACTACGCGGTAGCAGCTGGTGACATGTTGCTATAGTAACTTCAAATAATGTGCAGGGCCAAAATAAAATAAAATATAGAAAGCGCCAAAGAGAGGAGGTGAAGGAAAGTTTTCATACCGAGGGAGGCTCATAGGGAGATGAAAAGTTTTCTCTCTCAGACCATTTATCTCCTTGGGAGACTAAAAGTGGCCAAATGCTATCCTCAGGTGGCTTCTCCATTCACCCCCACGTCTGCCATGTGGTTATGTAACAGATTTAATTCTTGGGTGGAACCGGCACTGTCTGGGTGGTGGATCAGGACCGGAAGTGGGAGGCTGTGGTGTTAGGAACAACAGGGACTCTAAAACCTCTTTATCATAGAGCTTTGTCGGGCACTTGGAAGTCTAGTGTGTAGTGATCTTTGGGGAAACCAGTGTATTGTTCTGTCTTAGCAACCATCGTGTTCTGGGCACTGTGCTGGGTGCCAGGGTGCAGCAGGGAGTGGGATGGATAAGGCTGGGCTCCAAAGAATTTACACCTGTTCCACCAGGATGTAGAGTGTCAGAGTGGGGGCCTCGGAGCCAGCCAGTCTGACTTTAAACCTTATCTCTATCTCTTCCTCGTTGTGTGACTTTGGGCAGGGTCTTGTGCCTCAGTGTCCTCATCTGAAGAATGGGATAGAAATATTCCTTACTTCATACAGTGTGGGTGAGGATTAAATAAAAAAGCACGTAGAACATGGAAAGCCCTCGATAATGATTACCTATTATTATTATTGTCGTGGTTGCTGACTGTGATCCAGAGAAACTATGCAGATTAGCTCATTGAGATTCCTGACCTGGGTGAGGGAAATGATGACGTCACCTACCCAAGACTGGCTGTGGACACATCAAGTGCTCCCAATCACAGCTCAGTGCTCCTTGACTCTGAACGTGCCTTGATTAACAACATGCCCAAAGTCCACCTGTTAAGTAAATCAAATGTGAGCCTCTTGGACTGGGGCATGTTGGGAGGTTTCTTTTATTTGAGGACAATTGCCGGCAGGTGGGAAGAGTGACAACAGTGCCCAAATTGTTCAAAAGCATGAAATACAATGGTCTTCATCAAAAACTTATTCCCCCAGCTGTTTGGCCTAAGGATGTGTCTGTCTCTATGTGCAGTGACGTTCTTGGGTTCCCTGGGGATCTTGCTGTGTGATAAGAGTAAACCAAGTCACCCTCTTTCAGGGGAAGCTTCCTCATGGGCACAGATCTGAGGGTTTCATGTGGCCTGCTCCATGTCAAAAGCACAACATCACAGGAAAACAGAAAAGTGCCACTTGGGTGCTGTATATTCTGGATATGCTCTGACACATTCCATCCGTACAACATGACAACTGTTGTAGAGTTAGCCGCATGCACTCCTGTCTGGTGCTGTGGGCATTAATGATGGCTCAACCACCCGGGATCAGTAGGGCCAGAACTACAGGTATCTCCTCGGACAGCTAGCCTCACTGACAAGGAGCAGGAAAGGAAGGATAAACAAGGCTGTTTTGAATCAAGGCTGGAAGAGGAGACTGAATTGGTAACATACTTTTCCTTTGAAACTAACACATTCTGATCCTGGTTGGAGCCTATGCATGTGGCTCTGTGTGTGAGGTCACTTTAAATCTTCCAAAGGATACAGTTGATCCCAAGGAGAGATGGAAGGCAAGGAGATTCCATTCATTCATTCCTTGTGCTCTAGACTCTACATTCATCATGTCCCTGACCCATCTCAACAACTTCATGGAGTCAATTTATGCCTATTTTACAGATGAGGAAAGTGAGACGAATGGATGTCAGCCGGCTTGCCTAGACAGACATTTAGTATATGATGGGCCAGGAATTAAAATCTGGATCTTTCTAACTCCAAAACCTGTGTTCTTTTCATAAATCCAGTGTGTCTCCCATGTCAGACCTGTTAGCTCCACCTGGGGAGAGATTTTTATCGCTTATTCATTGCTCTAGCACCAGAATCTAGAATTGAATTTGCACTTAGTGTGGACTCAATAAATATATGTTAGATGAGAGACTGAATTTATTATAGTATTCCCCCATCTCTAAATGAATATTATAGGGACCACTCCAAACATAAACTCTGAAAAGTTAGGGTCATGGATAGACCATCTTTGCCTTAGGAGGGCTTGAAAGTGAAAGAATTTTTGTTCTACTTCTGAGTATACTCCATCTTAAATTATATTAGATCAAGCCAGAGTGAGATCATTCTTCCACACATTCCTTAATTCAACAAATATTTCCTGAGCACCTATTATATTCCAGGCTTATTTCTAGTTGTGGGGGATACAACCAGGAATGAGAGTAACAAAAGTTGTTCTTAATGAGCTCTCACCCCCATTGGTTAGAGGGCCAGGGATGGAGAAACACACTAGAAGCTAGTGAGTACACAAGTAAGATTATTTTAGGCAGTGATAGCTGTTACTAATGACATAGCACCAAGGAATGAGATAGGGATAGAGTGGGAAGAAAACCATTTTCAACAGGGGAGACAAAGGCAGCCTCTTAGAGAGCTGGCATTTGGGTAGAAATCTGAATGATGAGAATCAGTCATGAAAAAACCTGGCAGAACAGCATTCCAGGACAACTAAACAGCAGATTCAAAGGCCCTGGGGTAGGATGCGCTTGGAATGCTGGAGGATCCAAAAGAAGGCCAGCATAGCTAGAAGGTATAAAATGAGGGAAGATGCTGTATAAGATGAGATCAGAGAGACAGGCAGGAACCAAATCCTGGGAGCCCTTGGAGGTCAGGGGCAAGAGTTTGTCTTTTCCTTCAAGTGCAAAAGGAGGCCATTGATTTGGGTTTTAAAAATCTCTCTTGCTGCTGAGTGTTTCAAGAACCCCTCTTTTAAGAGGCCATTTCCACATCTTACCACACAACCCCATCTCCAAAACACTGTACTGGACTTGTTCCCAGGATCAATGTTGACTCTTCCTGATTCGTGGTAGTGTCACCACCCTTCAGCAAATGCTTCTCAGTAAATGACCATTTTAGAGCAGACTCTGGCCCTCCCTGGGCAGGCAAGAGAGTGGACTCTGGTTTTATGTGGATCCTATCTGTCTTCAAGCTTAGTGGGCAGATTTATCTCCTTCTTGTTCAGAGTTGAATAGAAGGGAGCCTGCTCCAGTGAGTCCCAGTCTCTGATTAAAGCCATTTGAATCTTTGGGACCTGAGAAACCTGCTTGCCAGGAAGGGGCTATCATTCAGGATACTCCAGTTTATAACTGAATGGAAGATGATTTTTCTAAACACTTCTAATAACATTTGTGGAGGTGTGGGTGAGGAAGTTCATAAATGTCATTGCGAGAAGAATTGTTTCAGAAACAAGAATTTATTCTCAGCATATATACCAGTGATGACCCTCCAGTCTTTGCACCGAATGCCTCAGGAAAGGCTATGCAAAAAACTGTTTGGAGTCTTGGATAAGATGGTTTTGTCCTCAGTTCACTTCTCCCTGTAAAATAGCAAAGCCAGGAGCATCACTGGGATGTGGGCTCTGGATGAATATTCCAAGCAGCCCCTCGTCTTCTCTTGCAAACATTTGCAAGATCAACCTTCAAAACACCAAGATCAACTTCAACAGAAAAACGTATCACAAAAGAATATTATGTCTCAGGCAGAAGGCACTGTGGGCTACAAGACAAAAGAACTATCATTTAAAGGGCCAAGTGTGTATCAGGCAGCATGCTAAGCCCTTTACTTATCCATCAGTAAGGATTTTTTATAGGGTTGTGGCAAGGGAAGAAAAGAACTAGAAGAAGGAGAAGGTAATATTAGTTGGACATTTATGAGTCAGACACTGTGCAAAAAAGTACCCTGATGGTCACCATGCCACATGTTTTGAGCACTCACTCTGGGCCAAGCACTAATATGCTTTACCTCATTTTATCCTCCCAACTTTCAGGCAATCTTGATAAAACCATGTGGACTTTACAGATGGAAACCAAGAAGCAGAGAGTTGACATGACTTGCCTAGATCAGCTTGACCCCAGAATGCTTTTGTTTTCTTTAGAAAAAAGAAAAAGACATTATTGTTTTATGAACATGATATAATCTTAGTAATAGGAAAATTAAACAAAACCTCAAAGTACAATGAAGAAAGGAAAAGTGCATAACATTTTACCTCACTGTCCTCCCTGCCTAACTAGCTTTGAATGTGGAGAACATTCAACATTCCACTCAATTCAGTAAACGTCTCGAATATTAAGAAACATTCTAGAAATGTCTTGTGCTTATACTGAGACAGAAGGATGGATGGAAGGATGAATGGATGGATGGATGGAGCTAGCTTGGGAGGTTATACAGGGAGATAGGCCAGTTGATACGGGTAAACACACAGTTACGTAGACAGGATCTGCTGTCTTAATGACTGTACTCTATGGTTTATGAGTGTCCCATGATTTTAGCCTCAACTGAGGATAAATGCTCCATTTTATGCATTGCTTAGGGTGTTGAAGGCCAAGATGGGTTCAGAATGGATCATCAATGCCACATGCTAGGAAATTTATCTGGTTTCCCATAGCAGCAGCTTTCCTGGAAGGCATTGGACAGGGCATCCTAAGTCCTAGGAGCAAATGCCAGTTCTCTTCAAATGCCCTGGAACTTTGGACAAGTTGCATGATCTCTATGGCCCCGCTTCTCTTGTCTCTGAAACAGAGTACTACGTATATCACTCTTGTCTCTGAAACATAGTACTATGTATATCACTGTTGTGAGGACGAAGTCGAAGGCATGTGCAGGGCTCCCGGGTAGGGCCTGGCTCACCAGCGGCACTCAGCAAGCCTTCTTGCAATGCTCAGCCTCAGCTCTCTTTCCGGTTTACCAGAACAGTTCATTGATCAGCTGGGGAAGTGTAGAGTTAGCTTTCAGTTGACTCGTGGAGGATGATTTAAACCTCCCTGTGGACCTGGAGCGCTGCATTGCAGGTGACGATTTATACATCTCTCCCTGCCCTTTGTTTCCCTTTACAGAGCCTCCATGTTTGAAGGAGAGGAGGGGCAGGCAGAAAAATGTGTTCACAGACAACCCGGCAGCCTTGAAAGAGGGTTTTCAGGAGGGTGGATTATTTTGTGGATAAGAGGACTGCTTTAGTTTACCTGTTGTGTTTACTTCATGAGGAGTGAAGAAGGTCTGTCTCTCACATTGTGTTTCCAACTTCAAGCCCAACTTTCCCAGCAGGACTCTCCTAGCACCTCCCCAGTCTCCTCCAAACGGGTCTAGCTGTCCCTGCTGTAAGTGACCTGCTGGTCCAGCATGCTCCGCTCCTTGGGTCCTAGTAGGATAATAATGGACCGGGTGTGTGTAGAGGTGCCTCTTTGCAACACCTCCTTGATCCCTCAGCTCCACGGTGCTCAAATGAAGCAAAGGCATACTGATGTGTAATTCCTAATCCACATTAGGGAAGGATTTTCTCCTTTCCCAGACAGCTCTTCACTCCTCACTCCTAATTAATCAATTAGTTAGCAAATATTCACTCAGCACCTATTATCTGGAAGGAGCTATATTGGCCAACTACACACTGAAGGTCTCAGGGTATAAGGAAGAACACCCATCTCTCTCTCTCTCTCTCCATCCATCCCTATAATAATTCTCAACTAGGGCAATCTGTCATATTTGGGGGAGAGGGGAAGGTTGCCTAAAGGTCAGGGATGCTATTAAATACCCTATAATAATATACAGGCCAGCCCCAATAAGAAACACTGATCTGGCTCAAAATGTCACTAGTGCCAAAATTGAGAAACTCTGATCTGTAGAGAGATATACATTGTAATGCCGGATGACAGGCACAAAATGAGTGCTATAAACAAAGTTTTCTCTAGGCTTGTAAGAAGTGGAAATGACCTTTGTGGGTAGGGATGCTCCAGGAAGATTTCACAAAGCATGTGGGGGTTTGAGGAACTAAGTGATTAAAAGAGATTAAAATAAAAATGGGAAAGGACATCTTAGCTCTATAATAGAAAATAAATTTCATTTTATAATTTGATGAATTTGATTGATCGGTAGTAACTGCTTCAAGAGCTGTGTGGGAAATGATTCCACAGCCAAGTCCTAGCTCAGCAGGAAAGAGTGTGTTGATTGATTAGTGATGTCTGTGCTAGGTAAGGGAGGGGAAGGGAGAGTGGAGAGGCTGAGAAATTGCTGTCCCACTTTTGTATGTGGAACAGGATGAGGAAAGATGCAGAGGTGGAACTGTGCAGTGTTTTGGTACAGCCAGAGTTCACAGAGGGAGATCACGAGAGAGATTTGGAGGGACAGACTGGAAGGGCCTTGAATGCCAGGCTGAGGGCTTTGAACCTCAATCTGTAGGTAACAGGATGCCACAAAGGCACCTGCCTACTGGGTTGCCTTCTGGCCAGCTCCACTGACAAGGTCTTAAGAATGAAAGAAAGCTACCCAAAGTCCTCGCTCGTCATTTCTATAAAGAGAGTACTATTTCATCTGTTAACAGTAAAAACTGGCAGAATCATCATGCTCCAGCTTTTATGAAGCTGATTCCAATGATGAAAAAAATCCAATGAAACTGAACTCAGAGATAACTGTTTGAAAAGCTGACTCCAAGGGTTCCCATTAATGAGCTCCTGTAAAACCCTTTTGGATAGAGCATTCTTTCTGATGTCCTTCATCCTAAAAAAAAAAAAAAAAAAAAAGGCCTCCAGGAAAAGGGGGCAGAATGGAGTGGATGGAGTGGGAGACCATTCCTGGGGCTCAGGTTCCAGCTGACCTCCAGATGAGGACACAGCTCTGCCTGCTGATCTGGTGTTTCCTGTCAACCCCCAGGTCCCCCGGCAGGCTGGCTCCTTAGGCTCTTTCCTTTCTATCCTGGCAATGATACCTCATTGATTTATTGGTTTGCAATTTTCCAAATGACATCATACTCCTTTTTTTTTTTTTTTCATTCTTTCCCTTTGCTCACCTCCCTCCTTTTAAATTCCCATTTGTCCCACTTCTACTTCCCTGTCCTTTGGAATGGTAACAACACCTTCCAATTACTCCTCTGCAGTACGCATTAGCTGCCTGCTGACTCCCTCTCCCCGTCATCATTAATAAAGGTGACACTGCAACTTGGCATGAGTGCAGATCCTCCCCCACCTGTCCTCCCTACCCCTCTCTTGGAGCAGAAGTTTCCCCAGCCACAGAGCCCCTGCCTTTGATGCTTTCTCCCTGTACCCAGCTCCCACCCTAGTGTTCTAATCCATACTTAATTAAAGAAGATCCAGTGACACAATAAAAATGCCATCCAGAGAGCTGACCTGGTGCTGCCCAGATATCAGATCAACATACTACAACCCCGTATCTATTAATTCTATCTGGAAAAGAAAAAAAAAAAAAAAAGATGTCACAGTTGTCTGGGCTGATTTGTTCTTTAAAACCCCTGCTGACTCTTTCACCCTGGCAGGCTTGGAGAAATCCTAGCAAAAGTCTAATCAGAGTTAAAGCTTAGAATTAGAGAGATGATGGGCTGGGTGATCCTTGGGAGCCCTTGGAGAAGCCATGGACAGAAGAGGTTTCGTGGTTTCCCAATGGTCACACCGCTGCCAACAGCGCCAGGGCTGGTGCTAGAACCCAGCTGTTTTGACTGCAGTGTTAAATCAAATATACCATTCTTCCCTGCCTCCAAATGCTAGCCCCTGACCTCCAAGTTCCCTACAAAACAAGTGACAATCCTTTTCCTGTCTCTGCCAAGGGGTTGTCCTAATACCTAGAATAAATGGACCTCAACTAATGCCTAAGGCTGTTGTTTGAGATGCACATGCTCTATCTTCCTCACCATGTAGGTTTCCAGATTTGGGGAAGAACAAGCCATTGAACACAAATTTAATTTTTCAAAAAAATTGAATGGGTGCCTGTATCACCACCATTCATCCTTGCTTTGATCGATTATGTTCTGTGCCCAGCATCCAAATCAGCATCAAACTGAAAAACCAAACGATTGATCACTAAAGTCACTCTGAGAAATGAAAATTGTCTGAATGTGCCTCAGGGCAGGAGCAGGGTGGGATGTGGGAGGTTTTGCTTATGATGCTTTGCTCTGAGATCTCAAACCGACAGTCCGCGGCACTCACATGGTGTGCAGAAATGGTTTGTTGGGCTGGCATTGGTGTTTTTAAAATATGTGACTTCTGTATCAATAAGACTCAAACAAAAAATAAAATAAATGACAGTAAAAAGGAAAACATTTGACTCTTTGGTCAACATTTAAAAAACGAATTGTTGGAAGACCCAGATACACCATCTTGCATCCCCACATGGCAGCACTGGGGGCCACCTCCTGACGTGGACAGGGCCTGTGAGGGGTGGACGTGCACTTGCCTGGTATCCCAGGACTGGCCTCATTCTAGAGTGACCTACACTTCCTGGTTTGCTGGGGACTGGTCTGGTTTTAGCACTTAAGTCCCATGTCCCAGGAAACTGCTCTTGCCAGGACAGTTGGTCACTCCACCTCGTTTTTGTGTTTTGTTTTGTTTTGTTTTGTTTTATGTCCTTGCCTGGTCCCTGTGGGCATGTACACATATGACCTCTTCCCCACCACTTCCTTTGAGCCCAAATGCCTCCCCAAAATGACATGCAAGGCTGCCCAAAAACTGAATCCTGCTTCTCCTCACCTCCCCAACCTACATGCCAAATTTATCTCCTCTCCCTTGGTGTCAGCCCAAGTAAAGGATGCCTTCTTTTACACACCATGACGTCCAATTCATTTTTCAAGACCCATGCACGGGCCATTCCCTCCTTCAGGAAGCCTTCTCTGGTTCCATCTGATGCTCTTCTGCCCCATTCCATGGCAATATTTAGCATCCCAAAGTCTAAGAACATCTTGGGGGGAGGTCCTAACATTGACATCCAACTCTCCTTCTGCTTGTAACATGGAATCATAATCATATGTCCATGTGTCTGTGTTGTCCACTAGTCCCAGAGGTACTCAAGGACAGAGACCTCCTATATCCTGCATTCTCAATGCTTGACTCATGGAAAGTGCTTAGTAAAAGGTTTTTCAAATGAGGGAGAGAATGAATGAGACAACCCCCATTGAAGAGATCGGGGGGACTTTCTTATTTGCTATGATCTTAAAGAAAAAAGGTTTTCTTGGGGCACCTGGATGGTACAGTCAGTTGAGCATCTGACTCTTAATTTCAGCTCAGGTCATGATCTCAGGATTGTAAGATCCAGTCCTATGCTGGGCTCCGCGCTCAGCATGGAGTCTGATTAAGACTCTCTCTCTCTCTTTCCCTCTCTCCCTCCCCCTACACTCTTTCTCTCTCTCACAAATAAATAAATAAATATTTATAAAGAAAAGAAAAAAGGTCTTCTTAACTATCCCAGTGCCCACAGGGCCTCTGTTTCTTAGCTGATTGGCCTGAGTCATATTCCAAGCTAGAACAACCAATCTGTGATTGGGGTCAAGCTGTCATTCTTTTGGACATTTATCTTAAGATCATAAGATTACAAAGTGTTGGCAGCTTTAGGGTCTTTCCTGATCAATAAAGAATTCCAGGAGTCCAGCTTCCTATTGGACATTTCCCCTGGGATAGCCCATAGGCAGCTCATCATAAAGATGCCAGCAATATCCCTCCCTCTAGAGCCTCTCTCCTTCTTCCCTATGTGCCGCTTCTCAGGACCACTCAGCTGAAGACAGTTGTCCAGCCATAGACCTTGATTCGGATCTCTCTCTCTCCTTCTCTCTCCTTTTCCTCTCTCTCCTCTTTCCTCCCCACTCCGGCTCCATTCCATAAATCACCAAGCCTCAGGGATTTAGTAATTTGTCTTGCGTGTGTTTATTCTCTGTGCCCACTCTCACTGCCCTAATTGAAGTGGCCATGACTGCCACCTGGCGCATTGCACCATCCTCCTAAGTGGACCCTGTCTCCAGCGCTGCCCCCTCTAATCTCCATACTGCAGTCAGAATGTGGTCGTACTAAAATGGAAATGAGACTCTCACTCCTTAAAATCTTCAATGGATCCCACTGACTCTGAGGGTAAAAATCCAAACTTCGCACTGTAGGATAAAATTACCTGCATGAGCTGGTGGGTTCCCAACTTCATTTCATCTACTCTCCCTCCCTCCTCCTTTAAACTCTACCACCAGGCCACACAGAATTTGTCCCAATTCCCATCCAACTCACTTACCCAGATCATATTCCTCTCATCTCTGACTGCCTGTCCACACAGTGTTCTTGGCCCCAGCACATGCATGCATGCACACGCACATGCACATGCACACACACACACACCTTTAAACTATTTGCTTCAGGATGCCTCGTAGGGGGGTGTTATATAGATTAAGTATGATTACATCCACAAAGGGATAATGCAGTGCTCACAGAATAAGTGCTCAATAGATAGTTACAGTTAAGAGTACAGGCATGTCACGTGGCTAATTCTTCAATGGTTATAAGGGAAAGCTACATAGAAACAGCCAAGATTTGGGCTCTTCAACTCTGAGTCATGTCAAGCCCCCCTGCCGCCGCCCAAAAAAGGTTGACTGTATGTATTTGCTGTCCTCCATATGTTTAACATGCAGTGTCCAGTGAAACTGACATTATGTCATGATTAAGATAATCAATGTTAATTGTACTGAATCAAGCCACTAATTTTGCTCCTACCACAATGGGATTACACATCTCATTTTGGAATTTTAAAGCCTTTATAACTTCACAGCATCATCTGTCACATGTTATCATCTCAAGAATGGCAGGATGTTATTGTAAAGGAAAACTTCCCTGCCCTTGTGATGTCAGATCATGTTCCCTGGGACACCCCTCCTCACACGCTGCCCCCAGGTCTTTTTTAAGTCTCCGATGTTCTGGTTGGTGGCAGAGCATGAAGACTCTTTTCCAGTGAAGAGCCTATGTTTCTGGAATCCTTCTCTGGTACAAGACTCATGTGGGTTTTCACCTTCACAGCTGGCTAGAACAAGGAGGCACACGGAAAGTGGGAGCTAAGAGGTCTGAATTCTATCTAGTCCGAACTTTGCTGTCAAGGACTGGGTAATCCTGGGTGGATGTTTTAACCTGAAAAGGTTCCAATTTCCACATCTGTAAATAAGGAAGAGGCCTATGTTTCCAAATTCTGAAAGGCTGTGATAGGTATCTGAAATTAGAGAGACTGCAGAAGGAGATTCCTTCCTTTGTTGTTCTTTGGGTGAAGTTAGGCTGGGAAGTTGTGGTTCCCAAACTCTGCTGCCCATTAGAATTTCCTGGTATCCCATTCTCCAGGCACCAGGATTTGTAATGTTCCCTGAGTGATTTCTCTTGTGCAGCAAACTTTAAGAACCTCTGGTTTTAGGGAGTCAATATAGCTTAACAGAGGAAAATGAGGCAGGCCACCCAGCTTCCAGACTGGTCAGGTGTCATGAATAAGCTGCTCAGTCCCTACAGACTCACTTTCCTCCCTTCTAAACTCGCACGGTTTTTGCAATCAGTAAGTGTGGTCAGGCACAGACACCTAGCGCCTTGCTACCCCAAGCATGGCGCATTGGCCAGCAAGAGTGGGGGCACCCGGGAACTGCTTAGGAACGAGGACCCTCAGGCCCCTAGCCAGACTAGATGAATCAGAATTTGATTCCCAGGCAGGTAGTTCTCAAACCCTGAAGTTTGAGAAGCACTTTTCTAGGACTCGGTGCTGTTCAATGAAAGTTACCTTTTGAAACCTGCTCATCAATCCTCCCCTTTTGTCCATTAACCACTCATCAATGCCTGCACAGCGTGTGTGCGGCTGGATGCAGGGCCCCAGCATCTGTGCCCCAGTGACAGGCCCCAGCACTGTGCCCCAGTGACAGGCATAGAGCCGGGCTGCAACAGATGTGTGGCCGTGTGATGGATGGATACAAAAGGGAATCGGGCCTGCCTCCACTCTCAAGGAGCTCATGGTCCATGAGGAAAGTTAAGATATGAACTCCAATATCCAGAACAGAGTAATGGGTATGAATGATGAAGGCTCCCCTTTATTTGTACACTTGCTATGTGGCAGGTACATGCTAAGCTATTTACCTACACTCTCTTCTTGAATTCCCACAACAACACTGAGGATAGATACTATTATCTTCTACCTTTTCCAAATGAGGAAGCTTTGGCACAGAGAAGAAAAGTAGCTTGTCCAAAGCTACACTCCACTAGTATGTGGCCCCGACAAGATGTGAAGTCTGGGTGGCCTAGCCTGATCACTCTGCAGTATGCCACTGCTAGCAACAATTTCTGGCTTAAATTTGACCACAGCCCTTTCAAGGGCAGCCCCAACCCCAGGTGCTGTGGGAGAGGCAGCAGGAGGCCCCTTAGGCAGACATGCTGCCAGGTTTCTATTCACCTCAGAAGAGCTGGCCAGAGGGCTGAGAGCTCCCGCAGCCTGCTTGTCTGACACAGCCCACCACATCTAGCTGTCCCTCTCCCGGCCTCTCTCCTGCCAGTTGGACATTTTACTTGCAAATACATTTGGCAGATGATGCCAGCCTTCTCAATGACAAGTCCAGGCAACGGAAAGAAAACTCGTTGTCTGCTCTTGGTAATAGGAGCAAAGCAACTTTCTGAATATCACATAATGAGCTGCAGGGACGAGGGGTTCCAAACCAGGGGTCCCGAGCTCCAGGCTCAGGAGAAGCTGGGAACAAGAACAGGTCCATTGTCACCAGGAATAAAAAGGTATAATGTAATTCCCCTGGGTCTTCTTCACCAAATAAAAGAGAGAGTTCCCCCAAAATGTGCATCATGTTTTGGTCAATATAATTTTATCATTCAATATGAGATGGTGCCTGGCATAGTAATTAATTGAAATATTTATTTGTGCTTCTATTTTCCCATAACTCCCCTTCCCTTCTTTCTCCCCTCTCCCTGCCATTTCCATAAGGGTAGCCGGGAATTTTGTTCCCTCTCCTTGGAGGGGTGTTCTTGGTGTGAATCAGCAGCAGCATTTTCACCTGGAACCTTATGAAATGCACATTCTCGGGCCCTGCCCAGTTCTGCTGAATCAGAACCTTGGGAGCAGGCCCAGTGATCTGTTTCACAAGCTTTCTAAGGGGTTCTAATGAGCCCTAACATTCAGGAATCATTGTGTTGGAGAACTTTGGGGCAAAGCAGTTCTAGAGAGCAACTGAGGCCAGGAAGGAGTAAAGGGGACACAAGATATAAGGAGGGAGAAGAAGGCAGAAGTTGAGGGAAAAAGGGCAAAAAGAGACTCCCAGCACTAGAAGGCGGGTGGTGGGCTGAAGTTGTAGGTAGCAAAGATCAGTAACTCTTGCATGTCCGAGGGAACTGTGCCCCAGCAGTACTGAATCAGCAAAGCCTTCATCATCAGCAACCTGCGTGATCACATGATGGCTTCATCAGCGGCAACCAGCGAGCGCCTGAGACCAGAGGGATCTCCAAGAATGCTCCCCAGGGCGTAAGACCCCAGGGACTTCTCTATGGCTCTCTGGGCGGGAAGAAGGAAACTGAGATTGACTCGGTGAATGCTAGCTCAGTCAGGCCAGGGCTGCTCCCGGTTAGATTTAGAGAAAGTCAGGGATTTATCATCTTGTAACTCACAAGAGTTCATGGATGTAAATTTATACACACTATCCCTGGACTACTTTCAAGAGGCACTTTTCAAGGAACATTCTTGGCCCTTTCCAAACTTTTTTGGGGCAAAAGCAACAGTGCCTTGTGAACACCAAACACAGGGGTGGGGTGTTTGTTTCCCAGTACAGATAGACGTTCCAGGGCCATCCAGTGGAAATTCAAGGACAGAGGCTAGGGCCATAGAGCCAGCCTGAGGCCCACTTCTGTTCTCCTCACGTCTGAGGAAGAGAAACATCAGTTTCTCCACGACAAACCTGCCCAGTGTCCCTCGGCTTCTTCCCTGGTAGATTTCCTCCAGACCCTCCTTTTAACCATGTTTACCATCATTTTAACATCAATTCTCACACTCTTGGGCTTATCCCAGCTGGAGCTGACTAGCTAACACCCTTCCACCTCCACAGCCATACCTGGCTGGGGGATGGTGGCAGAGCTGCCCAGGCAGCTACAGGGGCTAAAGCTTTCTTTGTTCTGAGCAGTAAGAATTCTGCCTCTCCCTGAGTCTGGCCTCCACTCCCTGTCTCCTCACTCTGACTTCTACCTTGATGCCCGCCATTCACCATCTCAGTAGCCAGTGCTTTTTTTTCTCCTTTCAACTCACAACCCTACGTCTTTCTCTCTCTCTAATGATTTTTAAAAATCACTTCTTCCCTTCTATAGCAATATTGTCTAATATGTCATCTTAAGCAATAGGCGTTAAGTGCCCTGAAGTCAAGGATTACGCCCTACGCACATTTTGCATTGAGCCTGACACAAGTTAGGTTTTCAGTAAATAGTTACAGAATGACTGCGTAGACACCACTACGTATTTGATAACTCCAGGTGAACATTTTGCAGGTAGCCTACACTCAAGATGCTCAATTGAAATTCTTGATCTTCACTTCTTCACTTAATTTCAAATCTAATCCTCTTCCTTATAGAGGAAGTGGCACCTCTGTCTGCCCAGTTGCCTGTACAGAAAGCTCCAGGCATCTTTGATTTCCCGGACACATATAGTTATAGTTGACCAAGTCCTTTCCAATTCTGTGTAAAAAATATGGCTGGACTTTCTCCATTTCTCTCTACCCTGGTTCAATCCACCATATCTCCCTAGAACTAAAGTAAGAGACTTCTAACTGGTCTCTGATTCCAGTCTTGCTTCCTCCCCTCCAGGGAGAAACCAGAGTTGATTTAAAAAAAAAAAAAAAAAAGGAGTCTCATTACTTACATCCGTATTAGCCACAATAAAACCTAAAGCCTTGTCTTTGGTTTCATCTTCCACTACTCTGTCCAGGCACACTGTCTTTCTCTATGTTGGAAAAGTTTGCTTGTTCTCCTAGGTTCCTCATTTTAGTCTTCCTACAAAAACTTTGCTTTTTCCTTCTCAGCATGTGTCACAATTCTTAATCAGATATTTATTTATGCATTGGCAGATTTAGTGCTGGATTTAGGATTTAGTTTCCTTCCTAGGTCCTTTCCTTTCCGAGCTCCTCAAGGGCAGGGACAATGTCTGCCTGGTTCACCAATGTCTTCCCAGTACCTAACACAGTGCCTGAATATAAGAGGTACCTAATAAATATTTTTTTTAAATAAACATATGTTTAAATTCTAAACATTATTCTCAACATGCTATGTTTATTTTTGTTCTGTCATTAGAGTTGATTAGCTAGCAAAGGTGAGACAGTCCCCTGATATAAGGCAAGATTAAAAAATTCAATTTAATTGTGTTCAGTGAAGTTCAGGTCATTTCAATTATATTCAGTTCACTTTAATTTAATTCAACAAACCTTCAGAGATACCAGAAACCTGACAGCTTTTTTGCGAGGGTGTGGAGAAATCCGTGGTAAAAATTACCCATCTCCTGCCCTTAAGAGGCCCTCCTTTTAATGCTCCTCATCTTATAACTTGTAGGACATATGACCAAACTTATCTATGCTCATGAAACTGCAAATAAACAACTGGTCGACCTAACCTGGCTCTCACTGCCAGCACCTACCAATGTAATGTACTGGGGTATCTGATGACAGTTACAGAAGTTTAAACATTTTACAAGATCAATGGAAGTGAATAATGAGATGATGATGAAGCATGTTGACTCCAAGGACTCACCCTCCTTTACTGGTCCTCTCCAGTGACAGGAATTCTCCAATCCATATTTGAAAACCTATCCTAGGGTCTCATGTCCCTTTCCAATTGATAGTTCTCCCTTTTATCTGTTTCATCTTGAATATCGGAGAGCTTAGCCTACTCACTTCCCAAAAGACATGAGTTGAATAAGAGATTAAAACACAAGACATATTATCAATGTCCGAAAGTGAGTTATCTATTACAAGAAGCAGAAGTAGTGACTTTCAGGTACCACCACTGAGGAGATGTAAATACCTGGGGATCAGGTTCTGAGTTCTCCAGTAGCAAAGGCAGAAGAAAAAGGAAATACATCCATTTATACAGTTTCACCTTTCAGACATGGAAAACAAGAACAGCTTTCTGCAGAAACTACATTATTTTCTCCTCTGTAACTGTACACTGGCAGGAATTTATCATGAGTCATTATAAAAGGACTTAGAGAAGCAGGGTAGGCCTTACCTTAATCAGTTTCACAAAAGAAACAAATACAGTTCAAACTGACTGTTCTCATACCCAGGCAAATTCTCTGGGAGATTCAAAGCATGGGATCCAACATTCTGCCTTCTGATGATCCCGCTTTATACTGGTTTAATTTAATGTAACCCCATTTACTGTTATCTGGACCTCAAAAGAATCCAAGCAACTCTTTGCCCTTCTTCTGAGGATTAGCTTGGCTCTGTGGGATGCTTCTCTTTCCTCCTTTCCTGGGAAAATCACCTTTTCCATCCTGTCATTATATTTCACATTTTTCCCTCTGATTGTTCTAACTGGTCCCCACATGACTCTTCCTTGGTCTTCCTAGATCTATGATGAATTTTATGATGTGGAAGGTAAAGATAGGATAACATTTGTTAATAAAATACCTGACCAAGAATAAGAAACATGAAGTCAGAGGACCTCAAAACTGGAAGGACTTTTTAAGGCCAATGCCCACCCTTACCCATTGATGCCCTCTGCAGCATCCCCAGGAAAAGATCCAATGACCACAGCTTGAATAACTCAAGACAGAAAGAACTGTCCACCTAATCAGGAATCCCCTTTTCCTGTAGATAGAATTGTTAGAAAGTTCTTTCTCATGTGGGCTATAAATGTTCTTCTCGTAACAGCAAGACTTTCGACCAGTTCTGCTTCTGGAGCGTGATCTTCTGATTCCCCAAAATATTCTGAGAAGTTTATGCTTCTCATACACACCCCCTCCTGCTCACTGGAATATTCTGCAAGACTACCTAGATTTTCATCTGTTGCTTCCGCCCTGTCATAAACTTAATACTTTGGAAGTCAGTAATCTGACTGTATTTGATCTCGATTCTGAGAAGCTGTGCCATTCTTTACCAAACCAACCATGACCAACATTGGTCATACTGACAAAGCACAATCATTTGAGGGATACAAAGCATACTGTATATATTTTTTCCTACCGTCTTAAGTATTTTTGGCAAAAAGAGAAGCATGAAAAGGTGAGAACACTTAACCCTGTGTCAATTATGAAGGTTCCTGGGTGCTTGGTAAGTGACAGCCACTTCTGCGTGATCAGCCTCTCTATGGCTGGGCATTGCTGGCACCCCAGCTTTTTTCCTGGCCTTAGTACCTATTTAACAATCTTTAAGAGAACTCTGTGCCTAACATTGAATCTTAAAATGTGACATTGTTCTTATAAAATGAATATTTAAACCACATGCTGTAAATTCACACCCCCCAAAAGGGGAAAAAAATCCCCTTTGTCCTCTCTTTTACTAATAAGAAGGAGTGTGGGTGCTGAAAGGAACAGCCCCACTGTATGTGCATAGAGAGCTATAAATTAAATGTGCACACAGGATTTCAATGAGAACATTCTAAACCATCAGCACTATTATTGGGATGATGGGGTTTTCAGATGTTCTGTTTGCCTTGCTCTTGTTTGCCCACCTCTGGGGCTTTTCACTGCCCCTAGAAATCCAAACGTCAATGGGGAAGGAAAACAAAGATGGGATTTAATAGTCTCAGAAGCTTGTCATTAACAGTAGCCCCATCAAGGTGCGAACATGGCAGGTTCCTTTTCCTGCAAAGCAAGGCTTCAAAAGCATCTGTGTGCTCCTTTAGTCAGGATGCCTCCCCCACCGGGAGGGCAGATAATCAAGTTGACTAAAGACCGTGTTTTGTTCATCTATGTGGATGTGTGGACATCAAGTTTCCCACATGCACGTCCATCCATTCTGTTCAGGGCGGATATATCCACCAGATGAATTTTAAATGTGCCTGGGCTGCTTTAATTTTCCAGAGCGCAGCACATCAGGGTCTCGGTGGAGGTGAGCTGGCAGGGCCTCTCCGGACACCGTGCTTGCCCAGGGTGGACTTTGCAGTAGAAACCTCCCCTTCCGCTGCTGAGCTCAGTGTGTCTCTGTAAGCAGGCTTGTTTAAGGCAATCATAAATGCCCACCAGCAGGGGGTAGTTAAGAGGGTGAGGGGGAACCCTGGCACTAACTGGAACCCAACCAGCCCTAGAGCTAACAGGGCCATGAACAGATCAGGAATCTGGGAAGATCAAAGCCTTCACCCCACCAAACCAGGACAGCCTGAGAGTCTGGAAAAGCCAGAAGGAGTCCCCTGTATTCCTGAGCCTTCCCAGTGCACTGCTTCTGTTGTTCCAGGAGTGGGAAGGAAGTCCCGATGTTTTCATTTACTGTTCAGCAGTGGAAAGAATCCCAGTTCCCTCTGTGACCTTGGGCAGGCCTCTGATAATTCTGAGCCTCCGTTTTCTCATCTGCTCAGTGGGGACAGTTATACTTATCCTCACAGGCTTGTGAAAGGACAAAGTAAGCATTAGCATTACACTGAAATAATAGTAATAGCTAACATTGGTCAAGTCCTTATATGCCAGACAATGTGTTGTTACGTGTTCTCTGTCTCTGGTCTCATTTAATCCTCACAATAATCCCACGAGGTAAAAACCCTTATTATTCCTGCCCAGGCTATAGATGTAGAAACTGGGGCTCAGAGCAGTTAAGTGACTGGCTAAAGGTCACACAGCCAACTTGGACTGATGGTGACCATTTTCACTCATTCATTTATTCACCACTATTTATTGAGTGCTTGCTACACACCAGACACTGAGAAGCAAAATCCCACACAGTTCCCATCCTCCTGCTCTTACAGTCTCATTACTAGAATGCGCCAAGGACAGAGCAAATGGAGGTGGAACAGAATCCCAAATTCTGCTCAACTGCCAGGGGGGCCCCAGCCCGAACCCTCCAGGACAAGCCTTCCCTGGTGCCGCTGATTAAGACATGCTCAGGGAGACGGTGTTGGTTCTACATATCATCCAGGGACAGAAACCAGCCATATGGACCAAGGCAGAAAAGTCTTGTGAGTTGCCTTATGTGTGAAGCATTCCCAGACTTACAGGTCTGAAAGAAATCTTGGGAATGAATTGAATCCATTTCTCTACCTCTGAAAAAGACTGCATTTGCACTCTTCTTTGCCAGAGATATTCAGTCAAGGAAACTCACTTTAAAAACCTGTTTAAAGAAAGTCTGTATTTACAAACAGGTGAATTTAAGGGCATTCCAGCATCTTTAAATAGTGAGCACTCCTGGTGCATTTTAAATGGGATCGATTCAATGCATTTTCTTAGCACACAGCTTTTCAGGAATGCAAAATGTACCTGTGTCCAACATCTTAAGGCTTTTAAAAGAGAGAGGATGCCTTTCTCCCCGTGTCGTTACATGCTTATACCTCTTAAAGCATTTGTCTAGAACTCCTCCCTTAATTCTAACCCGCATCCTGAGATCCTGAAGGTAACTTCTATGCTCTTTGAGTTCTAATACAACTCAAGAGAGAGGGACCTGAAGGAAGTGGGTGGATCCGAGGTGGCTCATAGCCTTGTGTTGAGGACTCCTGTGAGCACTGGGGCAATCTCTTGGGTTAATAACATCACTTGTGGTTGAACCCTTTCCCTAATTCTGCTCTAGCTGTTCTCACACATGCGGTCCATCTCTGAGAAGCCCATTCTTGGAGACATTTAGAGAAGCATCTGTAATTTTTTTTTTTTTAATTTATTTATTTGTCAGAGAGAGAGGGGGAGAGAGAGAGAGCGAGCACAGGCAGACAGAGTGGCAGGCAGAGGCAGAGGGAGAAGCAGGCTCCCTGCCGAGAAAGGAGCCCGATGTGGGACTCGATCCCAGGACGCTGGGATCATGACCTGAGCTGAAGGCAGCTGCTTAACCAACTGAGCCAACCAGGCGTCCCAGCATCTGTAATTTTTGCCATGTAGCATAGCACCTGTTCAACCAGGATGGATTGTAGAGGTCATCAAGTCCTGCCCTTGCAGGAGAGAGGAGGTAGCTGAGCCTCTGGGAACTAAAGTGACTTGACCAAAAATGTGCAGCAAATTTGTGCCAAAACTGGGAAGACCTTCAGACTCCAGATCCTCATGGAGTGCCCTGTCCTTTGCAGATCTGAGTCTCCTCACCCTCACCTAACTCTTTGCTTCTCCAAGGTCCAGAGCCATGTTTTGTTCTTTCTTAGGGCTCCCACAGCCCAGCTGGAGGCACATTAGTTGTCCAAAGTACATCTGCCTGGCTTGGACTTGACCTTGCTTGGACTTGGACTTGCAAGACCACCTTGGCCATGACACATGAAAAGGAATTGAATCTATGAAGCCTTTGCACAGTGACTGTTTGTAAATGCACTGTTCATAAAGAGACTTTGTTTAACCACTGAAGAAGAGTACAAAGGCAGCCTCCCTCCCTTCCTTTTTTACACACCTTTGAATACGCTTAGTTATGTGTTAGAGCCCAGAACCCTTCTAAAGGGAAGAAAGACACATCACTCTCTGAGCATGCCCTGGCACTGTCCAAATGACCCTCTGTACCTGGTGGTCCTGGGCAGGGGGCTTTCCCCTTCCTCTCCTGCAGGACCACTTTGAGCCTTAAGTAGATAGAAAAGCCTGGTCTTCTCACCTCCCCTGGGAATGACCATGCAGCTCTCCAGCTTTCCATCATTTCTGAATCTCTGCAAGGCACTGTCTGCAATTGCTTTCGAATGCCCCGGCTAAGTTCTAACAACTGGTGAAAATTCCTACTCGTATTTCATGGACATTTCCCTGGCTGATGGTTCAAGTCACTATTGATTTAGTCACTGGGTTGCACACATGTGCATCTGAGCCTTTCCAGGCATCAGCAAACTTGACTACTCATGTAGTCACTCCCCTTGACTTTGGAAGCCACCCCCTTGAAGATGTATAAAAAAACAAGTTTGGAAGGTCCAGAACTTTGCATTTGGGGAATCAACTATCTTTTGGGCAAGTCACTCCCTTCCTTGGACCTCAGTTTCCACATTCATGAAATGGGAGAACAGAAATAGATGAACCCATCGGTCCCTTCTGAAGCTAAGTCCCACCCGACTGCTGAGCCACAGCTGTAGGCAGGGGGATTAGAAAGATCTTTCTGGCCACTTGTTGACAGCTTGTCACAATTATCTTGACTGAGGCCTGAAAAAAATTTTTTTTTGGCTTCAAAATGTAAAAGGAAAATTGCAAAATCAAAATGAGCAAATGTTTAATTAAATGCCTACATAATGCAACATTACATAAATACTATTAATTGGTAAGTTGGATATTCATTAAAAATTTTCATTATATTTAAAAACAACTTGTTCCTGAGGACTCTTCACTTTGAGAGAATTTTAAATATGCCTGGTGAGTGCTGAGGGCTTATAGCCATGAGTTACTCAACAGCCCAAATCATTAAAAAAACAAACAAAAAAACAAGAACAAAACCCTTTTAAATATTTTACCTCAAAAAATATTAACGTGGAATGTGGGTAACTTTCACTGTGTTTGAGAAGATGTAAAGTAAAATCTCCCAAAATAAGAATGCCTAGAGCCTTTGAAAATCTTAAAAGTGTGCTAGTACCAGAATGTATAATACCAAGAACTAATATTTATTAGGTACTTGCTCTTTGCCAACCTCTGTTTCTGAACCTTTTGCACGTATTAGCTCATCGAATCCTTGAGACCATCTCTGAGTTAGGAACTATTCCCATGTCATAGGCAAGGAAACTGACACGGGGGTAAGTAACCTTTCCAAGGACACTGGTTATCAGCACAGCTCCAGTGGGAAACCAACTGGGTCAGGCCCATGCCCATGCCCGGAGGCACTCAATTCCACGAGATGCCTGGTGACCCTGGGTGTTTCCAGAGGAGAAAACAAATGCTGGCACAGCTTTACAAATTAGGAGTGCAATTTACTTGGCATCAAAAGCCTCCTTCCCTTGCTCAGCCCTGCTGCTGCTGTCTCCCCTGTGGTGTTCTTCTGCCCTCCATATCTCCTCTCTAGCTCACTCTCAGCCCTACCTGCATGGTAGCAGTGATGCAAAAAATATTGATTTTTAAAAAGAGCTGATAGCCATTGACAGTTCCATCAGGATTTTATACAATACTTAAGCTCATTCAATCCGCACAACAAACCTCATCTTATAAACAAGGGATTTGGAGTTTAGAGACTTGAAATAATTTGCTCAGGGTCACATAGCTCTTAGAGGCAGTGGAAGCTAGGACTTATACTCTGGTTTTATTCCAAAACCCAAACTCCCCCCCCTTTTTTTTAAGATTTTATTTATTTATTTTTTGACATAGAGATCACAAGCAGGCAGAGAGGCAGAGCAGAGAGAGAAGGGAAGAAGGCCCCCTGCTGAGCAGAGAGTCCGATTCGGGACTCGATCCCAGAACCCTGGGATCATGACCTGAGCCGAAGGCAGAGGCTTAACCCATTGAGCCACCCAGGTGCCCCCAAACTCCCTTTTATGATAGGAATATATGTATATTATTCAAGTAATCCATTAATAAGAATCATGAATAAAAAGTGAATCTCTCCCTTTCTTGCAATCAACCTACTCCTCTCTCTCTCTCTCTCTCTCTCTCTGACCCCCTCTCCCTATGTGTCCACCGTTAATAGTTTGGTGGGCATCCTTCCAGACTTTGCTATATATTTAAAATTCCATTTAGATATCTATCCAACTGCTCATTCCTTTCTTATCTATTCTGGCTTCACTCTCTACATGTGACAACTCCCAGGATGGAAAAGGTGATGACATGCCTTACTAGGCATGTCAAAATTCCAAGGGCAAGGCTGACCAGAGCCCTGATATGTATCCAGGGGATGAGGAAAAGCTTCCCACCCCTTTGTGAAGCTTCTTTGGCTAGCACAGCAGTTTTGTCTACTCCTGCATGGTCTCATGTGCTGAAATGGCACACCACCTTCTCAGCCTGGGAGGTCTCAGGGCTTGGCTGGCTCAGATGCCACCCGTGGGGAGCTTCGAGAAGAACAGGGCACTCACATTAGACTCATGGTACAAATCTGACTCACTGTTGCTTCTCCATCCCTTGCTTAGAGGGGAGTCATAGTCGGAATTCTGCAGCATAGAGACCGGGGCACAGAAGGAATTACGTAGGGATGTTGATTCCTGCATAGACAGCGCCAGCAGAGCATCAAGCACACAGTAGGTGCCCATGAAGCTGTCAAATGAAGAAGTTAGTTGAGTACGAACAGGGTCTCTTCCCAGTGTTGCATGCAGAAAAGCTCTGCTACAGCGAATTTTTTATTTGAAAAAATGAGAGATTTTAGTCCTCTGGTGGATTTTTTTTTCTTTTATTTTCATAGTGACAGTTTAGGAGCAAAGAAGAGCTTCTATCTCTCTGAAATAGTAGGAGAAACCCATGGGGTTTGGGTAACTTACACTACAAGGCTCTCTTTCACATGTTGCAAGGATAGGAATATTTAACAATGACACCGACAATGTCATCTGTGCAAAAGAAGTGATTTCCTGGCTGAGAGATGGCCAAGATAACATTGTGCCGAAGAGCGGGAAGTCTGAGGGTTTGGGGCTCTGGTGCTGGTGCGGCCTTCTTGGCTGTGTGATCTTGGGCAAGGTACTTAACTTTTCAGTTTCTTAGTTGCATCATCTGTAAGAGGTTATAGTGATAGCCTCTGCCTCGTTCAGTGTGTAGAAGAGCACAGCACTTGGTGTATGTACATCTCTGTGTGTGTGTGTGTGTGTGTGTGTGTGTGATAGCCTGGACCTTCATTATCATGCTATTCTTAATATCCAAGGACTTGATTTCTATTGACAACTATCTGTTGAGTGACTGATGAATGCACTGTATTGCACAGGCTGAGATGTTGTGGTAGATGTGACACCTGAGCCATCTCTGAGTCCCCAGTGTGGAGCTGGTGGCCCATAGCAGCCTTTCTAGTTGAGCTAGCCAAATGTTCCTAATTCAGAAATCTAAGTGAGGGAGGGGGAAAGAGCTCTAAATTTTTATCTATGAGATCTGAATTCAAGTCCCAAGGCTGCCATTTGACATCTTATGTGGAAGCATTAAGAACTCCTCTCTGTATGGGGCCACATAATGCAGCTTTGGAAGGAATGGCCATGGAACAAACAAAAGACTCAAAGAATGTGAGCCAGAAGGGCCTGTAATACTGTCCAGGCTAATGTCGGTAAGACCCAAAGTCCTTCCATTGTTTATAAAGAAATAAGCATAATAAACATTCCTCTTCCCTCTTATTTCTACTCTCTCCCTGCAAGAGTCATGATAAATGTGAGCAGAGAGGGAGACAAGAGGGAATGGTGGGGACTGTGTTCTTCTAAAGCAGACATCTGTCACTGGCTTTCACCAATCATCATTATATCAGGCAGGCCCACTCAAGCCAGCTCATCTGAATTCTCAGCAGCTAGAAAACCTGATGATCATATGAAACCTCCCAAATTTTATATATTCCCATCTAACTCAGAATTCACTTTATAACCATAAGGGACAGTCAAAACACTGTGGGTCTGTCACCCTGTGGGCTGACAATGTTTGACCTCTAGTCCAATAGGCTCAGCCTACAAAGCAGGACCCTGAAGCCCAGATCATGCAAGGAGTCTCCCTGTGCTGGTGGTTAGTCAAAAAGAGGCCAGGATGGGATCTGATCCTAATACTCCAGCAGTCATAAGAGATCAAATAATGCTGTGACAGAATGTCACTGTTATAGGGAATAATGACGAAGTGCCCAGAAAAACACCACACCAGACAAAATAGTTCATAGGTAAAAAGAGCACACCCGAGGCTGGCTGTCATATGGAGAAACCACCACGAAAAAATCCAGGTGCAAGAACCAACACCGAAATAGGAACACGTAACCCTCAGTGAACGATTCCTCTGCCACAAGAGAGCCATGTGTCATGCGCCCCCAAACTCAAGCCATCTCTGCTCCTGTTTTCCAAATTTGCCCTCTGAAAGCTTCTGTTGTTTGAAAGTCTGAAAAGGCCGTTGTGCTGAGATGATACTAATATTTATTGAGCTCTTAGTACACGCTAGACGTTGCTTAAGCTCTTTGCCTATGTCAGTGCACTTAATCCTAAAAGCCCTACGAGGAAGGCTTACTTGTTCCCTGATGAGGAAATTGAGCCCAGAAAGGTGAATAACATCCCCCAAAGGCTCGGAGCGAGACAATAGCAGCTGTGGGGTTGGAATCCAGACAGGCTGGCTCCAGAAGCCAAGCTTTCAGCTACTGCCCAAAACAATTCCTGCTGCATTTTGTGAGGCCACAACACACAGAAGCCGAGAAGGGCGAGAAGGGCGCTGTAAGGACCTATTTTATATTTTTATATTTTAGCCGGAGGCTTCCATTGAGGTTAAACAATAACCTTGTTGTTTAACCCTTAAACTGTCCCTGCTCCCCTTCCCCCAGGGGATTTACTTGTAAACAAGTCCCCGGAAACCAGCCTCAGGTAACAAAGCTCAAATACAAGGGTGGGTCAGGCCAGGTGGGGACATCGGATCTGTGGGGGGGGATGCATATTATCTCCCTAGTTACCAAGGAGTATGGACCCCGCCCTTTGGGAGCCTTTTGGCGCCAATCCTAACCAAGGTGTGATAGGCTGGTTCAGATGTCTACTAGGGTAAACTGTAATTCAGTTGATCACCTAGCATCACTATGGAGTTTCCTGTGTATGTTACAATCTCATTGGCCACCTGTGCGTGGCCAGGCCCCACTGCATGGCCTTTGCCCTTAAAAGCTAGTCTGAAACAAGGAAGGGTTGCCCTCTCTTGTAAGAGGTGCGGCCCCGAACGTTCGGTTAGATTCTTGAACGTTCGGTTAGATTCTTGATGCTTGGCGCGAAATAAAGCTTTGCTTGACCTTCGCTTTATATCAGTCTAGCTCCTTTAATCACGGACCCATTTTTGGGGCATAACAGGCACCACCCCCAAGACGGATCTGGTTTGGCTGGAGTCTGAGCATTCTTCAGCATGGAGGGCACCAGACCTCCTGGTGAGCAGTACTGTTGGTCTCTGAAAGGACAGCCCCTCCTTCCCTGTGACTTTCATATCTCCTGGTGAATGTGCAATTCTGCTAGAGAACAATCTAGACAAGTATTCAGTCTAAGAGGAAATTGAAAAAGAAGGCTTACTTGCTAACTGATATGAAGATGTATGTGTGTTCCAGAGTCCATTTGCATTCCTCACTTCAAAAATGAGACCTTTGGCTTTTTTATCCAGAAGTCTTAAATGACAGGGTGATACCCTGCTCCACCAGCTCCTTTAATTAAATGAACTCTGAAAAGTTACACCTCTGTGTACACCCAGAACCTCTCCTACTCTCTTCCTTTTTGATCTCTGTAATTCATTTTAAAGATCACATTGAACATGTTATTTGCTTTGGGGGCCATGGCCCAAAGATATCAAATTCTAACCTGATCAAAGCATTCCATTCCCTGTCACCCTCATCATTAAAAAGCCGCCACACACACCCCCAAACCCACCCCCACAACCCGCTCCCAGTTAGTACCACCTCTGAGTCAAGTGCACATGCCCTTTGGAGTTTCAGGCTCCAACCACCTTTCCAAGTTAGTTTCCACTTTTCCTTGACTGATTCTCCTGCCTTTCAACTGAACTGGGTTACTGGCCGCTATCTCTTTCAAGGTCATTTAAGAAGCCATCCCTTCATGCAGCACGATGACAAATGGAATGAATTCTCTCCTTTTGGAGGTCTCCATGAGGGTTCCCAGGCACCTGTGTCTAGAATTCTGCCCACACTGGAATCTGCCTTGTCTCAATCTCCCTCTTGAGAAGTAGAAGGAACAGGAAGGCAAGAATTGTATCTTCCGTGATTCCCTGTCACATTCTACACATAGTAGGCATTCAGCAAATGTTTCTAAGATTGAATTAATCATCCAGGGAGCTGAGCATGAATGGAACAGTCTTGGGCTTTTGTGTTCACATTCAAAACAATGCCCCGGGAGCTCCACCACAGAGCTATCCACCTTTAACCGCATGCTCTGATTTTCACAGAATAACAATCCTCTCTGTTAGAAAACACAGTGGTTCTGAAGTAGTAGGGGCACTCAGTGGCTTCTCTTAACACTTCTGGGACTGGATGAATGTAAACACAGTATGGGGATATTCTTTTAATTTGGTAACTTAACAAACCCTTGTCATGCCTGCCTTATGCTGAACAGTGCTTTTGGTACATGGGAGACATGGGGGACTAACCAAGTGCTGGTCCTTGGGGAGCTCCTGGTCAGAAACTGCCCCAAGGGTCTGGCCCTGGAGGGATGGGGGGCAAAACTATCTGTGGAAGGAAGGAATAAAGTAGGAGAGAAGGAATGGAGGGACTGAGAGAAGGAGAGACCTGGAATAATACTTAAATGTATGTGTCTGTGCGTGTGTGTGTGTGGGGGGGCAGATAGATAGATAGATGCAGATCAAGGATGTAAGTATGAAAATATATGCAGATCATGGATGGGTAGGTATGAAAAAATACAGAAAGGTGAAAATAATCATTCTCTCCTCACTACCCTGTCTCTCTCTAACATTATCCTATTTTATTATCTTCTTTATATATAGCACTTATCACAATCTGGAAGTAATTTATGTGCACGTTTATTTGTCTACCCTTTATTTAAAAAAAAAACACATTCTGAATTCCTCTATCAAAATGCAAGTCCCACACGACTGGGAACCTTATCTTTACTATTATTCACATTTTCCCCAGAGCCCAGGCCGTAATAGACAAATGACTCTCTGTTAGGTGAATGAATAAAAGAAGCTGTCAGATGAAATTTTCACACCTCGAGTTTGAACCAGAAAATAAGTCAGGTGTGCTATCCAGTGGGGGTCTGGCTCCTCTCTTGGTGCCTTACAAGAGGAACTCTCTGGGTCTCTCAAAACTGAAGTCAGCCCCAGGAGGAGAGATCTAAGAGGGACAGAAATGGCACCTTCCAACCCTGCTTCTAGCAATTCAACAACCATCCCCTGCCCCCTGGGGCATAGCTTTTCAGAATGCTGCATGGTGTGGCATTTATTTTTTATTTATGGAATGCTTGTGTGCTCATGCCAACCTAGCAGGCACTACGACACAGAAGGGTCCATTCCTGTTCCTCTCTTCCAGAGCACAGGCAATATGAAGACAATGCATGCATGCTGGTCATTCCCTCCCCCCAGAACAAATGTTATTGTTAAGGTTTTATCATAGTTGGAAATCTTCATCTCCACTTTTAGAGGGGGGAAATAAGAAATAGTGAAACAAAAAAGGAGACTGTTTAATATGGAGGGTTGGATAAGCCCAGGTTCCAGGGCAGGCAGACCTGAATCCTAATCAGGACAATCTTGAATTAGTTGTGGTCCTGGGCATGATACATCACTTCCCTGAGTCCTGGTTTGCCGTCTGTAAAAAGGGGCTAACGACGTCTGCCTTGGAGGGTTGTGGTGAGGATAAAGGATGAGGAGATAGCGTGTAGCCCGGTGCTTGGCACTCAGCCTGGGCACCATCAATGAATGCCAGTTCCTTCCTTATTCCCCTTGGAAAAGGCTCCATCCTATTCCAAGATACACATCCTCCTTCTAGTCTTGGCTCAGTTCATTAATTCAAGTGGGTTCACAGTGACTGTTTTGTGTAATGTGCCAATTAGAAGTGTGGGGTCTGCTATCAGACTGCCCAGTTTAACAGCATGGCTCTCTCAACTCATTTGGTGTGCGACCTAGGAAGCGTGGGACTTCTGGTTCTGCGGTTCTACATGGGAACAATCCCAGGAACCCAGTGTAGCTACGTGAGAAGGAAGTGGATGTTGCATATAAGATGTTAGAACTGTGCCAGGAACATTATGCCGTTCCAGTTTTAGTGTACTCAGCGTTCCACAGCTGTCCGCTCTGGCCTTCGTCCTTGGCCCTCCAGCATGGCTGAACTCCTTCCTGACTCAGGGCCTTTGCCTATGCTCTTCCCTCTCCCTGGAAAACTGTTCCCCCAGATCTCTGCATAGCTGGCTCCATCTCCCTGAATAGGTCCCAGCCCAAAGACCCTCTCCATCGCGAGGTCTAGGCTGCCCACTCCATCTCTATTAACTTCTCTCAAAACTGACTTTGTCTATGACAAACTCTCCTTGTGTGTTTTTTCAGAGCACTCATGAGCACACGAAATTATTTTCCCTATTTGGTTTGCTCATTTATTGTCTCTCCCCACCCCATTAGAATGGACCTCCATGAGAGAAGAACCAGCCTGTTTCTGAAGTAGTGCCTGATATATAGCAAGTCCTCAGTAGATTTGTGGAATGGAGTGAATGGATGTGTAAACTAATGCGTGAATGAATTTCCATGCCCCCAGTTGAGAGAGTGAGCTGGGTTGCCTGGCTATTTGCAGTGCTTTGCTGGACTTCTGCTTATCTGAGGCCCAACACAAGAGCAGTGCTATAAGCCAATTTCTAAAACTCTCCTGCACTTTCCTCCAAATATGAAAACCAGCTAATGATATAATTAATAAAGATAAGGATAAAGGTGCTAAAGATAGCTCCTGGGAGAGACCTCTGGGACTTCCTGTGACTAATCCCCCTCCATCACCCAGCTAGAGGAGCTAACACATCTCATCCCTCAGATTCCTGCCTCCTGATGCACCAGGCTAGGCGGGAACACTACTCCCCTCGCTGCTGCCTTCCAGAATGATCCTAGGAGCTGGAGGCCTGCTCTTCTCTTCAAGAGACCTGAAGCTTGGGTCTCTTTCTCCCTCAAGGGCAGAAAGACTGCTAAATTTCACCTTCCTTGAAATTATTGCTGCTAAAGTCACCTGTGGAATAATCTGGGCCTCTTGTGTGAACTCGGCTTTGGCTCTGAAGATCCTCATTCAGCTGATGGTTAGTGAAAGGAATGTGGGTAGCAGGGGAGGGAGCCCATGGGCAGCAGGGGAGGGAGGCCATGGGTTGTTGAGCCAGGACTGGGGCCTGCCTGGCCTAGCCCGCATGTCTTCCTGGATCCAGCAATGTGGGGGATAGTCACCTTTCTGGAAAAGAAACACATCAATTTTCTGGGTGACTCTTATGCAAGTAAGGACAAGTCTTGGAGCTCAAAGCCAGGAAAAAACAATCAGGCCACACAAAGGATCAAGGCCTTAGAAAAATCAAAATAATAAGCAAAAACCAGAAGTACTGGAGAAAAACCTTGGGGCTAATACTTCCAGAAGGAATACGTACTCTGCAGGATGCAAGAATGAGTGATTTTTAAGTGGAAGGGGCACACCCACGGTCCTTTCTATTCCTCAGTGGACACATAAGGAGGCTGCGCAAACCTGCTGGCACAGCCCAGCCAGTCATTAACTGAGGGCCCTGGGCAACCCACTTCACTTCTCTGAGCCACGATGTTCTTACCTTTGAAATGGTGACAATAATACCTCCCTAACTTGAAAAGAACTCTTAGTGAAATCAAATGAGACATGACACACAAAATGCCTAGTGCCATCTGGAACAACAGAACAGCAATTAATGGCACTGTTTTATTTTCACTGCCGTTCAGGTTATTCCCACAAATTTTTTATTCTGAGACCCAGAGTTCAAATGTATTCTATTCTACCCTCCTGATCTTTCTGCACAACATGATATGTCTCCTCTAATTGGAGGATGGAAAGGAACTACCTTCCCTCATTATGCACCTGCTAAGCCATTGACCCATTGTGTGGATGACAGCACAGTGACTTTCCCAAAACCACACATCTAGTAAGTGGCAGAACCAGGGCTGTTTGGTTTTAAAGCCATGGTTTTGAACCATGCCGAAGGGCTGTTCCTGGGTCAGGAGAAAGAGAAGGGAGCTACCCCCTGTTCCCAAATCTCAGAATGGAGGGTCTCCACGAACGTGAATGCTCTTTTGTCCTACTCGTGTCAAGAAGAAACTCTAAGTGGTAATAAAGATCTAAATCCTCCTAGAGTTATTTGCCAGCCATTCTCAGGGGAGACAGACCCCAGAGAGGAAGTCTGAAAGGAAAAAATTATAGACACTGGCAGATGGAGAGAGGGCAATGAGACGAGACAGCTGGGAAGCGAAATGTTCCGAGTGAACGGAGGCCACTGGGCCGCCTGAGGAGGGAGGGTTCTTCCTAGCGAGAGAGCGCAGCTCATGCACCAACATAGCCAATACTGCAAGGTGTTCTTAAGGCTGCTCAGAAGGGGCAAGCGTGCTAGTGTTGACGATAGCCACCAAGTGCTTTTTATAAACCAATTTGCTCATTTAATCCTCCCAGGCATTGCAATGTGGCTATCATTGTCCCTATCTTGCAGATAAGGAGACTGAGGCGAAGGCTGGCGAAATGCTCTCCCAAGGTGACTTGGGTCTAGCACTTTGTAAGGGCTAGAATTGGGATTCCACAGAGGGATGGGAGGTTCCAAAGCCTAGCTAGTCCTCACTACACATGCTTGTTTGCTTTTGCCTTCTCCAAACTTCCATAAGCCCGTTAGCCCTACTCTTAAGGTCATTGCCTGCTGCTTGTAACTGAGGTAGGACAAGGCTACCACTGCCATGCTCAATTTCTGATAACCCTTCTTGCTCAGCAAAACATGGCCTGTCTGCCTTGAAGGGCCAGTCTGCTTTGCTCTAAGGTGCTGGCCACATCACTGTCCTTACCTTTCGGACACCTCTTCGTGCAGGTAGAATATCATGGAGCCAAGGGCTCATCAGCTTTCCAGCCTACATAAAATCAGGGTCCTCTGTCAGGGAGTTTGGTGCATCATTTTACCTCTGTGCCTCATTTTTCTGCTCTGTAAAATGGGTCCTCAGAGGGCAGCACTGCAACAGTCAGGGCTAAACGACATCATCTGGGTGAAGTGCTTAGCTTAGTTCTGGCACGTGGAGAGTGCTTTAAAAATGTTAGTTATTCGTCCACAGACCTGAAGAATATAGAATCACACTGTGCTAAGGCCAGAAGACTCTTGGAAACCAATTAGTCCCTGACTCTCTCACTTTATAGAGAAGGGAAATGAGGCCCCCCAAAGTAAAGCAACTTTTCTAAGTTTTCACAGCAAGTGGCAGTGATGACTTAGAACCTATTCCTCTCATTCCCAAGCACGTGCTTCTTACCCCAGGGTAGGGGATCTCAACCATAAGAAGAGTCAGAGTCACGTGGAGGTGGGCTAAAGCAGAGTACTGGCCCACCCTACAGGTTCTGGTTCAGTAGGCCTGGGTGGGGTCTGATAATTTGCATTTCTGTCAAGCTCCCAGGTGATGCTGATTCTAGGTAGTAGGTTCCGGAACCCTACTTTGAGAACCGCTGTCATAGGGTCTACAGACTCTAATGCCTGGTGGGGCCAGGCAGGTAGTTAATGTAAGAGGTGAGCTAGGGGCGGAAAGCAACTGAAAATCATTGCCAGGCCTTGTGGGAATAGCTGCTACTCCCTAGCACGAGATAGCCTCATGCAGAAATGCTCTGTATCCAGACCTTCCACTTTAGAGAACCTATAAGTATGTGTTTGTTTATGTGAAAACTCCTAGCATTTAAATATGTGCATCTAATTCACAGTTTAGTATATGTGCTGCCAAAGGGAGCAGTCTAATTCACATTTTAAAAAAAGTATTTGGGGGCACCTGGGTGGCTCAGTGGTTTAAAGCCTCTGCCTTCAGCTCAGATCATGATCCCAGGGTCCTGGGATCGAGCCCCAAATCAGGCTCTCTGCTCAGTGGGGAGCCTGCTTCCCCACCTCTCTCTGCCTACTTGTGATCTCTGTCTGTCAAAGGAATAAATAAAATCTTAAAAAAAAAAAAAAAAAGCATTTGGACCAAGAAAGCACATCCATGTGCTGAATCTGGCCCACAAGCCATGAGTTTAGGATGTCAGTATTGCTCTGTCCATGGGGCAGGATCTGAGGGTGGGACCAACCCTATAGACAGCTGCTGCTTATTTGGCAGAAGAAATCTAAGCCAGAAATCATGGTTTTCCCCAAAAGCGAATGTACCAATGAATATTTTAATATCTGTTCATCTAATTCACATTCCTGACGCATTCTCCAAAGCTGAAACTGAACTTCACACAGGTATATTACAAAGCAGGTATATTACATTTGACCTGGTGGGAAGAACTCTATGCTACTACCCATTTTATGGAATAGAGGAGCTTCAAGGGACATTCAAAGCCGTGTAGGCTCTCCAGCTCATCCTGGAACATTCCTACCCTTATTCCTCTTTGGGGGGAGGCTATTAATATCAACAACAATATTGTGTGTATACGATTTGTTGGGTGTTTACATGTAGTTTCTCACTTAATCCTAACAATATTGTGAAGAAAGTGTTATTATCTCTGTACTTCGGCTGAGCAAGCAACCCTATACTCAGAGAGATCGGCTGTCATGGTCAGTGATGGAGGAAGAGCTCACACCGGGTGTTGGGAGCATTAAAGATAGGTAACCTTCCAGCAGGTTGATTGGTGGTTTGACTGGTTCTATAGTCTCCCCTATGTAAAGGTCAGAGATTATCTTCTATTTCCCTATATCCCTTACTGGGCCAAGGTCAGAGCCTGCCCAGCTCATATCTGCAATGCATGAAAGCTGTAGGCAGTGGAATTAGCCCCATCTTGGAGAAAAATTTCTCCTCATCAGCAGAGGGGAACTGGGGAGGGAAAATTGCAGTTTTCTGTTAAATATGGAAATAGATGCTTACAAACAAGTTCAGATTTATGATAATTTCCTGATACCTCAAACATTCCACTTGAACATCTGTATGGTTCATGGGTGAGTGCATGAACTGTTGCTAATCAGAAGTGAATTGTGCCAGTCCCACAGACCTATGTTTCTTGCATTTTTAGATTTTTCCCTCCCACCCAGTCTTCCTTTAAGTTAATTAGACCATGAGAGAGGCATGGATGCCCTCCCATGATTCAGAGTAGCCAGAAATCACTGCACAGAGAGAACAGACCAAGGAAAATAGTGTTTCCTTGCCTTGACAGTTCCTTCACGCTCTTCTCCACCCCCCACACCCACACGGCCATAAATGAGATATACTACAGACTTTCTCAGGTGTCAACATCTTAATGAGTGAATCTGCTTTCTGACACCTTGGAAAAGGTCAAGAAAGAAAGAAAGAAACTAAGAGACAGGCCTTCATCCTTCTCATGTCGAACTTCCTCCATTCCCACGAATAGCGGCAGTGGAATTGTTATTTTGCAACTGTAGAACAGATGTGAGGCCCAAATAATATGATGGAGTTTTATTTTCGAGCGGTGCATATTTTTAAATTGGGGGGAAAGATAGGGCTTGACATTTATGGGCAACAGAGTTCCTGCTGCACAGCGATCCTGCTGTTAAGCATGAGCCGACACAGGTAGGCCTGGAGAAGTGGGGCTCTCTTCTGGAGGGACCTGTCCCCATCTCATCCCTCCTGGAGAAAGCTCATGGTATGAAATGTCTGCTAGTTTCCTGTGGCTGCTCTTATGCCTCCAGTCTGTTTTCCACACAATAATCAGAGTGATCTTTTCTAGCCCAAATAGAATCATGTTAGGTCCTACGGAAGACTTCAGTCGTACACATAGCCCTTAAGATAAAGTCCAGAGTCCTTAAGGTGGCCCAGGGTTCTCTCTGGTATGATTCTCCCTTCCCTCATCATGAGTCACATCCCTGCTACACCCCATTCTAGCCCAAGGGTCTCCAAATAGCTACTTGCCCTTGCTCCACAGGGCCTTTGCACCTGCAGTGGCCTGTGTCTAGGACACTGTCACTCTACCTTCTGCAGCCTTCAAACCTCAGCCTCCTCAGACCCTAACCCTAATCCTAACCCTCCCTCCTTTCCATGGCCTCTCCTTGAACCACATGCTTTCCCTTCAGAGCACTTCTTCAGTTTTTAATGAAAGACTCAGTTGTGGGTGACCTGATTACTACCCGCCACCACTCCATGAGGTCAGGCTCTCCATCTCCTTCTGCTCACTTCTGAATACTTAGACTAAGCATGGGTCAGGGTTCCTCATCCTTAGCACTACTGACATTTGGGGTTGGATAATTCTTGGTTGGAGTAGGAGGGGCTGTCTTGTGCATTAGAGGATCAGCAGCAGCCTTGGTCTCTACCCACTAGATGCTAGGAGCAACTTCAAAGTTGTGAAAACCAGAAATGTCTGCAGACAATGCTAAATTTTCCCATGGTGGGGGCAAAGTCACCCCTAGTTGAGATTGACTGGATTAGAGTCTGGCACGCAGTTGGCACTTAATAAAGGCCTGGCTCCCTTTCCAAAGCCCTTTTTACTTTCTTTTGTCAAGCAGGAGATCCCTTTCTAAAACTCAGTGGAATACTAATAGAGAAAGCAGCAGGATACGGTGCTGCACCAAGCAGGGGGATGGGCATCCTGGGACCCACCTCTTCACCTTTCTCCCGACCCTCAGCAGTCCCCAGGGACAGCTGGAAAACTCTCAGGGGAATGTGGGTATATAGGTTTGAGGGTGAAAAAACAAAAGATGACTCTACCAGGTAACCTTGACCGAGGCACCTAAATGCTCAGAACCTCCATTTTTCCAATCTGTAAATTGGGAAATGACGGTCTCTACCTTACAGGTTTGTGGTAAAGAACAAATCAGTGAAAGTGAGCTAAGTATCTTATTCAGTTGCCAGGCACATAGGAAGGGCTAACAGCTCCTCTGCCACTACAGGGTGACTTTCTTTTTCTTTTTTCTTTTTTTTTCCTCCTGTTTCTTATTCAGGAACCTTAACAGAGGGCTGAGTTGCTTACAAGAACTTTAAGCATCTTACTAATTTTACATGAAAATTAATATTTAGCATGGAGATCCCTGAAAGAACCATTTATTCATGCAGGAAAGAAAAACCAAAGACTTGTTTAAGGTGGCAGCTATTCTGTAAATATCCCTTGAGTGGACTGTAAGTGGTAGGGGCACAGGAGTGCCCTGCAGGTGTGACCTCCATGGCTGGAGATCTATAGGCAGGCAATAAAGGTTAGACGCATGAATGAGCATCTGGCTGTTTCCAAATATAAAGGCTCCCAGGATCTCTGAATTTTCATCAGCCTGAGTTTTCTCTAGGCGCCTCCATGCCTGGAGGTGATGTCCATGGTTATGTCCACCAACCACAACACTGTAAGGGCAAGAGAAGTCGTTGTAGAGGATGAGGACCTGAGACTAGGCTGGCAGAATGTTCAAGTAAGAGGAAAGAACTGTTGTTCATGACCATGAGTAACACAGGTGGCACGCCTAACACCTACTGAGTCCCAGACCCTTCCTTGATGTCCAGAGATAATAAGGCGAAGTGGAATCAAGCCCTTGAGCGGATTACCATCCAGCAGAGGCGCTACTGCTGGGTGAAAGTGTTACACATAGGAGGTGAATAGAAGAGAGTTTAGGAGAATGGATAAAAGAAAAATAGTAAGTACTTTTCCTTCATCTGAAATATTGAAATGATTATAATAGCTACCTCATAGGGTGGCTGTGGGTATTGAGTTGATGTAAAGAGCTTGGAACAGGGTCTGCCACATAGTAAGCACTCAGCCGCTGTTCCGGTTAGCATCAGCCCTTTACGCAACACTTTCGGTGTGCCGGGCACTGATAAGCACATGTTATCTCACCTTGTTCTCACAGCCTCAGGAGGCAGACTTCGAAACTATCTCCGCTTTACATTTAAGGAAACCATAGATCAGGGAGATGAGAAAGACCCACCTAAGGTCAGACGCCTTAGCAACATAGATCCAGGAAGCAAACCCAAGTCTAGCTCTTGGCAAACATGTTCTGGAAGGGTCATGGGGGAAGCGGGGGTGTCAGATTTTACTGAAAGGACCAGGTACTACGTTTTTAGGATTTTCAGGCCATGAAGTCTGCGCCGCAGCTCTTCAAGTCTTCCACTGCGAAAGCAGCCGCAAACGGTACGGAGACCGGTGGGCGTGGCTGTGTTCCAATTAAACTTTATTGACAAAATCAGGTAGTTTGCCAGCTTCTGTAAACCACGGCCATGTGCAGTCTCTCAAAAGATGTCTGCCAGCTGAAGATAACAGCGAAGAGCTGTCAAGACTGATTTAGGTCACAGAATGTCGGCCGGGGCATATCCTTAGAGAAGTCACCCCTACCCAGAAGCAGGCCAGCCCTTATCTAGTCGCCAAACCACCCCTCTCCTCCCGAGGCTCCAAGCCACGGTGTTTGCAGAACTGTGACAGGTGAGGTGGCGAGAAGCTAATCCGTGACGGAGAAGTTTCGTCTGATTTCTAAGTATGTCTGAATTATTAAGTGTCTGGCTCATTAAGTGAAGGATGCTGTTGCAATTCTATCACTGGAGACAAAATTGCCATTTAAATTGAGTTTTGCCAATTTAGCTAATTCAGTAAGTGGGCATTGCCACGTCTTAATGATTATCCTCTGATCACACATTACTCATGGGAACGATGCAGCGTTGGTGCTCCACAGATTAACCTATGTAGGCTGGAGCGCACCCTCCTTGGAGGTTTGCATGGTCTGGGGAATGTTCTATCCTATAGTGAACAGGAGGCCAGACCGGTTTCTCCGGTGATGATGTCCAATATTTGCTAATTCATAGAGAAAAGAAGTCTGATAATCGCCACAATAAAGACCCGCCGATTCTCTCTGCCCCCCTTCCCAAAACACACAGAATAGACACCGTCATTCACTTCGATTATCTTGCCGTCAGCTCTAGTTCCCTCTGCTGGCTCTCGGCCTGCTGTTGACTACCAGTGAGACCTTTGACAAGTCATTTCACCTCCTGGTGCCTCAGTTTCCTCCCCTAAAACTGTCAGGCATGTTCAGAGCTGGGACTAGAGGGTGGCAAGCCAAGTGCCCTGAGCTTGTGTGACCCTCCTTAATGTTGCCTTTTGAAAATGCTGTACTCCGGGCCCTCTCGCTTGCAGCACCCTGACCCCAGCTCTGTTACGGAGGCACAGACATTCCCTTCCATGTAAAATGACATCCGGCAGTGTTATCATTCTTGGGTCTCTTAAAAAACACTCTGTGCTCCTGGGGTTTGATTCTGTGTGTATCACCAATATGCAGACTCTGTTGATTTTGTTCTCTGTCTCCTGAAGGGCAGACAGGTGGTTTTGAATATTTTCAGACAACTGGGGAACTAATTTGTTCTTATTTGCAAAAACACTTAGGAAGCAGAAAAATACTTCCTTAAAGTTGTTTTTCCCCTAAGAAAAAATTCCTGCTTTAACCTCTTAAAGGGTATCTGACTTGGCCTTTTATTAGTAGGGTTGAGAGGCGTGAAACTGTCGCCATTTAAGGATGTGGCTGATAAAGAATGCTTTTTTCTGCGTTCTCTTCTGAGTAAATGTCATTCCTAATTATTATTTATCTGCAGGACTTTTGAGTTATAATGTCTCGCTCTGCCAGAAATGTCTGATTTTTGATATTTTTAGAGAACCCGTTTTTCTCCTGTGAAGTCAGTGTACTGTGCACAATTTGACAAGCTTTAAGACATAACATAGTGATTGGAACTCTAAGCAAAATAACACAGTAATGAAGGATGACTTCCGCACAACTGCGATGTTCATCACTTCTCGCTATGAAGATCTTCATTTCACCGCTAAGTAGGTAGGACATGATAAAGCGCTGACTTCTCATCCCTCGTATATTAGCATTCGCGCCTTAATGTGGTCTCCCAAACTTTGACCCGATCCTCGAATGGCTGCTGTCCAAAGGTGCTAGTGGTTTTAGAACCTTAACTTCTCCGCTTAGTTGCCTTTCAGCCTGCCAGACCTTGGTGACTGAACACAAATGAAGGGAAAGAGAGCTAGAGCGACCTAGTCCTCTGATGGCTCAGCAGGATCAGAAGGACCCGCCTGACATTCAGTCTTCCTACACCGGCGAGTGAGTTGAGGTCTTCTCTGCTGATTTTAAATTTTGATCCGATAATGTGCAGGAGAGAGGATCTCTACAGTGACTCACAGATCTTGGCTCTTGCAGATGGCGTACAAATTCACTCAGAGCCGGCAACAGTACGTTGAGCTGCAGACCGTCCTTGTACGCCACGGCTCCCTCCAATTATGAGGGCTCTGCGCAGTGCAGGCCAGGCCCGTAAACTCTGCCAAGTTGTCCTGACTGCTGCTTAGCTGCCCGCCTGATGGACTCCCTCTCCAGTGCTCTTTGTATTAATTATCAGAACTTCCTGAGATTAAATTCCCTGATTTAGGCCAGTATGATGGTGGCTAAGATTCACAACTGGCTGATACAACATTAGCTTATCCCTGCCTAGCACCTTCCCTACACAAACCACTTAGCTTTTTTTTTTTTTTATCAGAGTTAATATTAAAGCTAGATGGTTAAAGTTGTTTTGGCAACACTGTATTTTATTTGCATATTTGCAGGCGATGGTAAAAGTAACGTTATCACATAGATAATAATGGAACTACTAATGCTAACTCATGACAACTAACATTCATTGAGTCATAAGCCTGTGAGCCACACTATGCTAACACTCTGCCTGCACTATCCCATTGAGTACTCGTTAGTGCCTGGGAGGGCCGATCTCAGCCCACTGCCTTCCAGAAATGAGAAAGGCAAGCTTAGCAAGGTGAAGTGTCTTGCCCAAGGTCAGGCAGCCTGGAAATATAGAGGAGGATTTAGATGTAGGTCTGCTAGCATCTACTGTGTGCAGTTAGGTTAAGAGAAATGTGGATGCTGATAAGCGTTGCATTCCTTGCATGCCCGCACACATCCCCTTCCTGTGTGACAGTTGCTGTGGTAGGCACAGGATACCCTGCCCTCAAGGACCTCTGTTTAGTGAGCATGAGGATGGGCAAATCAGTGGGGACAACCCAGGGTGGCATCAGCTAGGATCCACTTTAGGGACAAATACCAGAGTACTTACAAGGAAAAGTAAATCAGACCAGATCGAGGGTGTCTTCCCGAGGGGAGATAGTGGATAGGGGAGATAGGAACCTGTCCCAAGGGATTTACAATTCTATTCCATGTCCAGTAAATGAAGAACTCGGGAAGTGACACGGGCCCTGTTCTGGTTCCTGCCACCCCACGCCTGGCACCTACTTGGCCGCGTGCCTCAGCAGGTTTCTACCTCAGGGGCACCCCACAGATGTGAGCTACAAAGCAAATACTGATCCATGCATGGCACAAACAAAAGGAAGATTAGCACTCTCTGCCTAGAATGGCTCAACCTAACATAGCCACAGATTCTGGTCAAGCTGAGCAAGGAAAATGGTGAAAAAGCAGCCAAGGTCCCTAAGTCAGCCCCCTCAGAGATGACACCAGAAATATGGCCAGGAATTGTGGGTACTCCCTGGAGTACACTTTGTTCATTCTTCTCGGTGATTACACCAAGCCTGGACTCCAGCCACCCCCATCAATTCCCTGCCTCATAAATCTGCATATTGAAGGAAATCCAAAAAGGGAATGAAAAGGATGGAGACTGCCTGGAAGTTGGGGAAGTGTGTGATTGACCCCAGAGCCGTTCGAGGGCAGCTGTGCGCAGTTGCTCTCCTGGCACAGCCACATTTCCAGAACAGAGGCCATCAAGGCCCCTTGACATCCACGTATTGCCCCTTCTCATCAGGAAAAAGACTGAATCAAAGAAAAGGGAATGAGTTGGACTAGATATGCAGTTTCTAAAAGCTGGACAAATGAGCAGACTGCTTCCCCAGCTGAATGTGATATCGATATTAAAATGAAACGAAGTCCTGAATTCATTCATGCTGACTCTTGATGCTCCGGATAATGACTGATTTACGGGAACCGGGGAAGTTGACCTCCAGCACTGATCACAGCCTTTGGCTGCACATTAGAATTACCTGGGGATGCCCGGGCTGCAGCACAAGCTAATGAAATGAGATTGTTGCGAGCCGGGTCCAGGTGTCAGTATTTGCACCGCCCCCAGGTGATGTCAATGTGTAGCCAAGGTTGAGAGCCACCATCCTGAAGGCTAACCTGCCACACTCTAGTAGAGGAAGCTATTAGTAAAGAGAACCTGATTTCCATGGTGACGTGAAGCTCTGCTCCTCTCCGTTTCATAGCACATGAAAAGGTGAATTTAGTGTCCTTGTCCCTATTCCCACCGTGTTTCAGGTGATGGGGCTTCAAGTGACAGGGAATCTCCCTTATTTAATGATTGGAGTCATATATATAAGATTATATGAGACATAATCTTGCCTCTAAACATCTACCGGAGAAACCATTTCTTTGCTGAGAATGGCAGGCAGATGTGGAGTGTGGTGAGGAACATGCAGGATGTGGGAGACTTTTCTGTGAGAATTGCTATAGTTTGAGGAGGCAGCATTGATACTAGAATATTCTGTTAATCCTTCTTGGGATTTGGTTCCTGGGAAACTATGATACCAGATCTCTCCTTTAAAAAAAGGAAAAGAGAAGGAAACCACTGTTTATTTTTAAACACTGCATTTGTGCAAGGATACACATTTCTTAATATTAGTCACTATTGGAAGCTGAAATTTAGGGAGCAGTGAAGGAGACTTGAGTTTTTCTGTATAACATGTGTTTACAAGGTTTGGATTATTGAAAACAAGAAGTCTATAAATATTGGCTCAGGGGGCTAGCCTGGCTCTCACCCAGAGGTCGGTTCCACATGACCCAGATCTAACCCCCATCTCACCCCCCACCAGAAAACACCTACAGCAAGAGCCTTAGTGAGTCACGCACATCTTTGCTGAGGGCTTCGTGAGGAGGCTCAGGAGCTCTCCAGCACCTTCCTTTCTCTTTCTCCTTACATTTCCTCATGTGTTAGCTGCCATCTCTCCCTCCCACCGATCGCCCTACCACAAGCCACCTCCCTGCACCTTCTCTTTCCACTCCTCAACCCTTCTGCAGCCCAGCTCATTCCAGCCATATTCCCACTTCCTCTATCCCCTACCCCCAGGATCTTCGTGCTGTGTCCTCCCCACTTCGCAGAATAAGGGATCTACCCTCCTCATTCTGTGTGTGTGTGTGTGTGTGTGTGTGTGTGTGTGTGTGTGCAGGTGACATTAAAGATCACATGCTGGTAGTGGATATTGAATTTGTTTCTATCACTTCCGTCTTATCTCCTTGTCTATTTTATCCTTCTACAGAGCACTAATCTCCCTCTGATGGTACGTCATTTGTTTGTGGCATCTGTGTCCATCTCCCTACTAAAATATAAGCACCGTGCAGTTAGGACTCTGTTCACTGCTATAACCCTGGCACCCAGAGTAGTTCCTGGCATGCAGTAGGCTCTCAGAGCTATTTGGGAGTTTATGAATAAATGAATGGCATTTTCTCTGCCACACAGTGATGAAAGAGGAGCAAAGGAAAGGGTTGGCAGGAGGGAAGTGATCAAAGCAGAGGTTCCCTGGAGGAAGGCTTCACACTGTTTCTGGGTCTGGCTGGGAACTCTCTCCTGGATTTCTTGGCTATGTCTACTAGAACCACATCACTTGTAAGCCACAATACCAGAAACTTCACGTGTCTCCTTTTAACTCTCACTACTACCCTACACGGTGGCATTTGCCTAGTTTCACAGATGAGGAAACAGGCTGAGAGATCTTTTGTCCCTTTACTACTCAACAGCTAGAAACAGTGGCAGAATTGGGGTTAAAATTCCAGTTGGTCTGATCCTAAAGCACTTTCCATGGAACTATGTTATCTCATAAAATAACCAAATCTCATTTTATATGCCAGGGGCTTAGTACGCTTGAATAGGTGGGAAGGTGTGAAGGATTTCTTCAAAGAAACCCAAAGTTTCAAGCAACCAAGCAGTTATTCAATTGCTGAGAGATGGTTACATTAAGACAAGACCCTAGGAATGGCTCTGATGTTAGTGTCCTTTCCATGCACCTACCGTGGATAACAAAGCATTTCATTGATGGCTTTTGTTAGCAAAGGGCTGATTTGAGCTGAGCCATCCTTTATGTGTTCATGGGGAGGCACATGTATTTGTGAGATGGCTTCCCAAGGCTAGGCTCTGTACAAAGGACTCCATGATGGAAAGCATCCCATATAAGGCTTAATCCTGAGATCGAGGATCTCAGTAGCACAATGACTTCACCAAATGAGCTGACCAGCCAAAGACATTTTCTCTTTTCCAGGAGGAAAATGAGCTTGCATGAATTCACTTTTCCCAGCATGTGTGTTCTCTTTTTTCTGGTGAATGCACACCATGACGGTGTGCAGACACGTCATGTCATGAGGGATCCTCACCCATGAAATTGATGAGGATGTTCTCTCCCTTGTTTCAGGTTTTAAATAAGTATTTTTAAAAATACTTATTTATATAGCTTACATGTTGCAAATGCAGGAAGAAAACCAAATGCAAACCTTGATGAATTGCTGAGAGCATGAGAAAAGAAACCAAGAGAAAACGTTGCTCAGAATCTAGAGAAACTCACACATAAAGTGCTGTCCACCTGTCACTCTAGGGTGAAGAAGACATAGATTTTGAGAGAGAAACAACCCTTCCTGAAGTTAATAATTCAAGGCAGAATCACAAAACTTAATTGCTCCTTGTCAGCCACAACTCGTCCTTGTCTTACATTATTTTGCACAAATTGATTTGGCAGCATTAAATAGCCACCACGTTCATTTTTAAAGGACTTTCTTGTTATCTATAGCCTGTTAATATGTTCATCCTTCACCCTTCGTAAGTAATTCCAGGCAGACTTTTACACACTTGGAGCAAGTGAAGTTCTCGTTTGATGGGAGGAGGGAGACTGTCCAAGAAGAAATGTCATCCTGGAGGACACACACCACCACCCCAAGAGCCTCTGAGGCTCCTCAAGCCCAGAGAGGCAGCCCAGAGGTGGGTATGAAGGAAGCAAAACTGGGGTGTTCTCTGAAGCTGTGTTTTTTTTTAATTTTTTTAAATTTATTTATTTTTCAGAGAGAGAGGGAGAAAGAACGAGTGAGCACAGGCAGACAGAGTGGCAGGCAGAGGCAGAGGGAGAAGCAGGCTCCCTGCCGAGCAAGGAGCCCGATGTAGGACTCGATCCCAGGACGCTGGGATCATGACCTGAGCTGAAGGCAGCTGCTCAACCAACTGAGCCACCCAGGCGTCCCTCTGAAGCTGTGTTTTAACCACTATTCCCATGTGGCTATTTAATTTAAAATGACTGAAATTTGTCACTTTGTTTGTCAGCCACATCAGCCCCCTTTGAAGTGCTCACAGACACTCATGGCTATGAGTGGCCACCACAAAACATGTGGTTGGTACATGGTACAAAACATGATTCCTGTCATTCCAGAAGGTTTTACTGGACAACATCGGTTGAAAGCTTTCCTCTTTCAATAGGGTGACATCTTATTACTGTACTCATCTCATGACATAATAAGCTAGGTATTCTGCATACAATTTGCCATAATCCACTTTGGAAAATCCACATGTGAAAGGCCATGGACGTCGTGTCTGTTCTTACCCTTATGGGATAGTCTGGTTCATGTAAATAGGACAATAGACGGGGAACGTTTATCATGCGGCCAAAGATAGATGTGACAGAGAGAGAATACTGGTCCTTGGGGTCTGGCTTATAAATGTTTTATGCAGTGAGCTTCAGAACATCTTTAACCACTGCTGTGCCTGAGCGCCATTTGCACACACGTGGCAGGTGGCCTCTGAGCCTGCGTAGGCTTACTGCATAGATACCGCGATTTACTTGTCAAGGCAGAGCACGGCAGAACTTCAGCCTACTGGGCCAGTTGCAGGTTCAAGTTGACCTTGAGCATTCCATTCACTCTTCTCGGGGCACAAAGATAAAAAGAATGCACAGAGACACCTCTTCCTACGTGTTTGGCCTTTAACCTATCACCAAGCAAGCCTTGACATAATTAATAGTGCAGTTATCTGCTAATTATTCCACTATTCAAGCTGCACTAGAAGTATCCGGGGCATAGAGCAAGCATCATGTGAACAATTAATAATTTTCATCACTCAATTACTTGTGTAGTATTTAACCTAATAGCATTACATGTGTGTTATTAGGCTTTGATTGCTGTTTTCTTCCATCCACCCACTCTTATATAGCTGCTCTCTATGAAGTTATCATGATTTGTTGACAAATCATGGGTTTTGGGGTCTTTTTTAAAGTTTCTTACACTTTTCAACAGTTTATATGTATCCAGGCCTCTCCTTTTCTAAAACTTTTCTCTCCTTTGGCCTCAATGACACTGTGCTTTCCATGGCATCATGGCCCCTCTTTTGGGTAGACCATGCTTCATGTCGTTCACTAGTTTTGTCTTCTGCTGAGCAAAAAGTTACTCTCATAACCTGGATTCACTCTGAGCAGCACATACTGAGGGTAGGGAGCTAAAATTGCTCTGGTGGAACTGAGGCTGGGGGACTTGACTGGTCATATGAGAACAGTGGAGCATTCCAGGGCAGGGCAAGGCACACTTAGACCCAGTTCATCCAAGTGGAGAGTGGGTGTCCCTGGCCAGCAGCACTGCTACTGGTCAATGCCATTGGTTAGAGAAATTAGTGGTGGGGTTTTTTGTTGTTGTTGTTGTTGCTGTTTTTGTTTTTCAACTTAGGATGCAGGAAGTAGAGACCAGTCTCCTACAAGATGGTGTAGGAGAAGGATTGCAAGAATGAGACTGCCCACCGGGGATCACTAGGTATAAGATTTGTGGCAGCAAGACTAACCATAGATCCCATCTGCTGGTAAACTGTGTTTGTTGCCAATATAGGTTTGGCCCTGGGCAGGGCAGTTTTTAGGGGCAAAGAGTTGGCTAGGAGGGTATAGAGAAATTCCAGGTTGACAGCCTCATATTCCTATCTCTTTTTTCTCTACATTTGTGCCCTCTATACCACCCATCTTTGAAAGTCTTAGGGATCTGTGAATTCCCACAACCCCTGAAACCCAAGGAAGATTCCTGCTGGCCATATCGTCTCATCATCTGAAACCAGCTAAAGACATTTTCCCCCATATTTCATGCCCTGATCATATGGGATTATACCTTTGTTATTATATTTGATTTCCTTCCCTCCTGAACCCCACACTTAGTTAGTTACCAAATTCTGACAATTATATTTAACATCTTTCTGATAGGCTCCTCAGGCCCTTAGAGTAGTGGGTCTCCAAGTCTGGTCTTTAGACCAGCAGCATCAGCACTACCTGGGAATGTGTTATAAATGTAGATACCCAGCTCTCACCTACAGATTCAGAAATTCTACAGATAAGACCCAGACATCTATCTTTAATAAGCCCTCCAGGTGGTTCTAATTCATGCTTAAGTTTGAGAACTAGTGCCCTGCATCACAGTTCAAACTCCTTACAGTGGCCCCCAAGGCTGTAGATGATCTGGCCCCTCCTAATTCTCCAAACTTATTTGAAGCTGCTTTGCCTCCTCATGATTCCAGCCACAGTGACCTTCCTTCAATTTCTGGAAGCGCCCAAGATCTACCAACCTCAAGCCTTTGTAAATGCCACGTCCTCCAGCTGGAATGCTCTTATGTTCTTTGCTCTTCTTCCCACTTTTCTCACTGCAAGCTCATCTCATCTTCAGATTCTTAGCATAAATGTCATAGAGGTTATGCTTGGCCAACCCACCAAAGTGCCTGCCTCACATACGCCCTAACCTTTAGGTCTTCTCTATCTCTGTTCCTTGATTGTTTTGTATTACAATTTACAATTGTTTTTCTGTTTACTGACATTTTTTGAGGAAGAAAAACATCTGGACATGAGGTTGTTACCTGTCTTATTCATCCTGTGTTTTCAGCATGATGCCTAAGACACAGTGAAAGCTCAATAAATAACTAGTTGTTGAATGAATACATCTAGCCTGCCTTCACCTCTACTTACAGAGCTATAAACTTTGGAGACCTTGGTTTGTTTATCTTCAAATGATCCTCGTGGTCCCCTCCAGCTCTAGGCCATGGTGTGATGGGTGACATATTATATAATATGATGCAATGAGCATTTTGCGCTCTGATTAGATTAGTGCACCCTAACTTGGCCAGATTTTGAGTCAGGTCACTGTTCCCAACTTGGAGCCTTATGCAGCCATCAGATTCATCTTCTCTCAGTCATCATTTTCACCATGACCTCTTTGGATTTGACCATCAAAGCTCATGAAAGATCATGCAATTAGGAAAAAGTGCCCATTTGTTAAGAGTAATGCCAAGGCTTGGATGGTAGTTCAAAAAAAGTAGAAGGTAAGAGGCTCATTTTGAAGATGTTAACATAAGTAAGAAAAGTGCTCCTCTATGTAAAGCTCCTTCCTTTTAACAGCAAGGGAGGAACAAGGTGCATATATAGGTCTGCATATAGCTTGGGAGAAACCTTAAGATGAGCAGTTTCCCTATGGTCCCCCATTGGTCCTTGGTCTGTAGCTGTAGGGACTCTTCGTCCTGGATCCCTTTGGCCTCACTGGCTTTCCAGACCCATATTTTCTCAAAGCATCCCACTTGATTCCCTTTGCCAAGGTCAGCTTCAAGCAATTGGTCCAAAAACCTAGGCCAATGATACCCTGCCATGGCATGTGTGCCAAGTTATGGGTTACTGCAAACATGGCTACACTCAAAAAGTACCTATAAGCACTTCATAGTTTGTGGAAATAGGAGATCTAAACCAGGGCCTGCTAGGAGGAGACCCCTCTTCTCCAGGAAACCACAACTTGCTAACTTTCAGGAATAATGACAACAACCATAGATAATATTTATGGAGGACTTACTCTATTGGTCTGGCACACTGTGAAGTACTTTACACGAATGATCTATTTTAATCTTCCCAACACAATCCATCTGCTTTATAGATGAAGATGGTGAAGTCCAGAGGTCCCCGTGGGTCATGTAGCCAGTCAATGGCAGGGCTGGGATTCTAGCCAGGACACCACTCTGACACACCCATTGCAGCATCCCCATCACCCTTCCCATGAGGGAGTTTTGACTTGCCACTTTATAGATAAGGAAACTGAGGCTCAGCCTGGCCATATCAGGTCCTCCACTCCCTACTATAAAGTCCATTTTGCCCCCTCTTTACTATGTGTTAAACTTTGTGGCCTTCCATAAAAAGAACAGATGGATGGAGACAGAAAAGGGTAGTGGAGAGAAAACATCACAGATGAAAAAAAAAAATTGGGGGAAAAAAAAGAGCGAGAAAGAGCAAAGTCTAATGTTATAAGTTGTTAAGTACTTGGGGGAAGCAGTTAAAGACAGTACTGAGGGTTGCCTGATAAGATGGAAGCCTTTGAAGGGAAGACTGAAAAGGAACAATTGTGCCTGGGCACAAACTGTTCACTTCCAATTCTAGGGGCTTCTGGATGACATAGTTACTAGTGAAGCCCCAAACTGAGGAACTGTAATTTGTCCTTCAACAATATGTCTACCTACCCATATGACAGGCCAAAGAAAATTGCAGAATCCTCCATACTGATGAAAATTTTTAAAAAAGGTCACAAAAGATGGTTTTATTAATTATTCAGTTTTTAGCCATCCTTTGAAAGAAGTATCTTGGAACCACTGAAAGACACAGAGAGGGCTCTCCGTTTCTGAAGCAGAGTGGTGTTGCTAATAAGAAGTCTCAGTCCCTTCAGATGAGGAACGTGATTGAATGGAGCCAAAGAGATGAAATGGGTGTTCACTGAGAGTTAAATTATTGTGCAAGAAGCAGCTTGAAGGTCATCAAGATCTTCAGGTCCTAATTCTTCTTGAGAGAAAATGAATGAAAAAAAAAAAACAAAAAAAAACCCTTTCCTACCTGAGACAGCAAAAGAGAAATCTGACTTGCAACAAAAAAATGAATTACTAGAAGCCTGGAAGAAACAAAAAAAGTGAGTTGCTAGATGCCAAGAAATTGACAAGGCTAGAAGTTGGGCTTTGAGAAGAAAAGGTAAGAGACAAAGAAGATGGGGGCAGAGAATATCACTATTAAAACTACTTCCTGCCCAAAGCCTGATATTTCCTATGCCTGACCTCATTTCCTCCTGGCCCAGGGCCAAAGGGCCAGAGCTCATTTGTGTGGACGATATAACTCTCACTCCTGGTACTGACTCATCAGACGTCTGTGGCCCACTGGGATTTTCTGGACACCATGTAGGGAGCAACAGAGTGGGAGGATTGCAGGTGCCTCTGCCTCTGAATTCAAGAAGGCAAAGCAGGGCAGGGCAGGAGGAAGGTGAGGAATGGCAGAAGAGGGCGGGGGGGGTGGTCAGCTAATTACAAATTACCAAGCCCTTTGCAAACACAAAAGCCTCACCTGAATGATAAATGTTATTACTCTAGCTCCATTTTTCCAACTGCAATGTTTCTACTTGCAAATTTAGAGAATTCTCCAAGGGAGCAGCAGATTGCTTATCCCACAAAACTTCCACCCTAGCTCACATCCTGACTGGCGAAGGCTGCAGGATAAAATTCTTCCTGGCAAACTTTCCAAAATACAAGTTGTGTAACATCTATGCAAATAGCCAAGAATGGAAACTTTTAAAAACATGTTGTAAATGTCTTTACCTAAACAGAGTCATATTTACTTTATAGCATAAAGCATGTGCACATTCTGTGTCTCACTCAGTCTTCCTAGCCTTCTGTGAAGTGGTATTATTTCCCACTAACCAGATGAGAAACCAGAGGCTCAAAATAGTGTAGATATACTCAAGATCACAAAGGAACATGCACAAACGAATGAATAGGGGGGAAATACAAATTTCTTAGGTCAAAATTTCCCTTGTATAAATGTGTGTGTGTGTGTGTGTGTGTGTGTGTGTGTGTGTTTGCCAACATATCACTTTAAACATCAGTCATGAAGGTTGCAACTCTCTCCTGGAATAATTGTTTTCAATACTCTTCTATAGTTATGAAAGTAACACATAAATACTGTACAAAATTTAGAAATGATATGAAACTACGAATAAAAAATCCAAACCTTCCATATAAGATTAACACCTAGACAGCCTCATGTTTAGAACAAAACAAAAAATTCCTCAAGCTGAATCACCCTCAGCCCGATTCCTCTATCCAATCCCACATTCGCATAAAAAGAGGAAAAGAGAAGGAGCCAGAAAGCCCGTGTGCAAATCGTAGTTCAGAGGCGTGGTGTCCTCAGGTGGATGGTTTAGACTTTGGATCTTAGTTTCTTCTGTAAAATAGAGTAAAATTATATCCTCAATGTAGGACTGATAAGAGAAATCCACAACTTGGTATTTACAAAGTGTTTAGAAACCCATGATGGTAAGCACCGTATTGGAATTTGTTAGATAAAAGGGTTACTAATCTCAACGCATGAATTCAAAGTTGTTTTTCAAATGATTCTCCTTGGAAAGTCCCCCAGAATTTATCAGACACTCAAAAGAAATAGGTTATAGCCAATCAAACAGCTCACTCTAATTGATGCACTCTGGGGAATGAGATGATACAATTTAAGGGAGATGCAGTGGGTTAGGTTCTGGCTTTAGCACAGCTCTGTATTAGCTGTGTGACCATACACAAGTCACTTAACCTCTCTGAGTACTCTAAGTCTATAAACTGAAATAACTCGAGTGCTCTTGGAAGTAATGTAGATGATACTCTATAAACTGCAAAATCCTCAATTATTAAGGCTGTTTTCCTCACTGCTGTTATTATTATAAAGTTAATAGCCAATATCTACCTTAACCAAGATAATTAAATGTATTAGGCCTGCTTCAGATATAACAGCAAAGGCATTAAGAAAGCTGTAACCTGGCCAGACAGACTGATTCTAGATCGTTCAGCTAATGGCTTTAGTTTGCTGACATTATTTTTATTCATTAACGTTATTTTTGGTATTCCAGTGAACATTACCGTGGTTCCACATGCATAAATTAGGGCTCATCTTCTTTGAGGCTTTACCTCTTCATCCACAAAATGAGAGAATTCACTCTTTGGACGCAATAAATACCTTGGGCAATGCAGATGGTCTCTTGGAATTCTTTCTGGGAAGCTTTTTCCAAAAGTTGCACCCCAGCTATGCAAATGCCAAAGAGTGACATTACTGACATGACTGCAATTTGTGTTAACATACTTTCTCGAAGGTGAACTGGCATGAAAGTTGAAGAAATGTATGAGCTGAATTGAAAGGCCTTTTGGGTTATGACAATGCTCTTAAATAATATTTGTCCAATCCCAGCAAGTACTTGGCATTCTGATAGATACAGAAAAATTCTAACCTCCAACCTCTCTGGGACAATTTTTTTTTTTTTAAAGATCATGTCTCCATTCTCAAGTGGCCACCATAGTACTATGTTCCTTGCAGCAAAGGGACAAATACTGGGGTTGTACACTATTCAACTGAGGAAATTAAAAGGTCAGCTAAGCTCTTGGGAGAAAATTGTCTTTAATGCTGTTTACAACCTGTTCTGGACAGTGGCCCTAATGGTCAGCAAAAGCAATTATCTCCTTGTACTCCATGGGCATAATCCCATCTTTGGAGACACAGTCTCCTGAGCACTTACTCTCCACAGGGGCTATATGTGGGCTCTGATGAAATAAGTTTGGGAAACACGGGGTTAAACAAAGTTAACCAGACATCTTTACTGGAGGCAGGAATTCTCAGAGCCTTTAAGGTACATGGCAAATTCCTAGCAGAGGAATAAAAGATGCAGAGTTTCCCTCATGAATTTGATCACAAAACTGTTCATCTGTGGGCCTGGGTTTCCATGGAATGTGTTTGGTTTAGTTTGACTCATCTTTAAAAATATCGTAACAGTTTTCAATTTCTCAAAAGCCTGAGCTTATTTTTCTGGATAGCCTCTCAAAACTTGTTAAGAAAGGGAAGAAGGAAGGAAGGAAGGAAGGAAGGAAGGAAGGAAATATATGTATATATATATATATATTACGTGGTGTTAGAGTAGCTGGTTAGCTCAATTGGTTAGAGTGTGCAGCTAACAATGCCAAGATTATGCAGTGTTTCTTGTTAGGGAAGGATAATCTTGAGTGTTATAACCCAAAATCTCACATCAGGAGCAATATGGATTTGATTCAAATCACAAATACAATTCCCTGAGTGCTCTTCCTGTCCCAGACACTTTTCTAGGTTTTCCCTGCATTTGTTCCCATCGACCATTACCCGACATGCCTTTTCCTTCATGGCAGTAAGACACTGGCATTAGGACTCTTTCTTAAACATTTGTAGATGGAATTGAAAAGATAACTAAGAGAGATAAACAGTATACTTGCAAAGGTAATAGAGAAAGTGTTTCTATGGACTCAGTGAAGACCTAACAAATTGAATCTTAGTTTATTTAGCAAACTGTTTAACTATATATTTTGACCATAAGAGCTGCCAATCTCTAGGAAAACAAATTTCTGCTGCTGGGCTTGGAGGAGTTCCAGGTGTCCTTGGGTGGAGGTCAGAGAGCTGAGAAGAGCCTTCTACATAGATCATGGTAAGTTCAGTCATTCAGCTCCTGGGCTTTCCCGTAAGTCCAAAGGAAGGGCCAGATTCCAGCTATAAACCAAGTCTGGGAAACTAATGAGCACAGAGGTGTGTGCTCTCAAGGGTCATGCTGTCCGTCACCTGCCATCAGGGCTGCATTATCACCTTTTATGACATCAGTGGGACACTTCAGCTGAGTTACGACTATGTCCTCTTACCAAACTCACCAGTTACTGTCAGTTACTCAGTAAGTGAGCTCTCCAAGTGGTATGAATGGTGAGATCTGGGGTGGCATTCATCTCCCAAGTAGGAGTGCCAGCCAATAAACTGTTGAGCCAAGAGAGAAGGGAGGAGGGGGCGAAGAATCCCCTGATAAATTCTACTCAAACCCACCCAGCTTCTGGAATTCTATTAATGACTCCCAGAGAAAGTGTTTCCACCCCATCCCCTTGGCATTTCTAAAAGCAAAGTATGCAAATGAGTCCCCACACAGCTAATTGCATATAATTATGTCTTACATAATATATTTTATTATATTATATTATATTTTGTACAGTCATAATAAATACATAATCATTATTATGGTACACGTGTGGTGGCAAGGAGCTGAGGCTCTGAAATCAGACTGCCTGGATTCAAACCCACCTCTGTCTCCTACTGGGTGACCTTCACCCAATTCCTAAATTTTGAGAAGCCAATCTTTTTCTCAGTGTTTATCTAATCAATGGGGATAAAAATAGTCTCTATCTTATAAAGTTGCTTTATGGACTCAATGGCATAATTCATACAAAGTGCTGGATTCTCAATCTAACAGCACTGATGAGAATTATTACCATATTAATATTAAAAAAGTATAGCCACTCAGTGTAATTTCTGGAAAATTAGGAAGGCAAAAAAAAAAAAACAAGTTGAATAAAACCTTTTCCACTAACACTAACTTACTGGTTAACATCTAAGCTTCCGCCTTTAAAGCACCATCAAATTTAACTTCAGGTCCTGATCTCTGTTAACATGTAAACATTCCAGGGAAGAATAATGTTCTAGCTCCTTTCGGTTACCTATACGTTAGCAGGTTTCACTGAGGCTCAAAGAATTGCTGTTGAGGAAAAGTCCCTGAGCATACTGTTTATCCAAAGAAAGATGGTGACACAAACAAAGGCAGGAGACCCCAGGATCACTGGAATAAAAATGTCAGGAAAATCCTACTTGCCAGACACTCACCACTTCTTTAAAAAACATAATGGCCACTTTAATGTTCACAACAAATTTGTACATGCTGGAGAAATAGGGGCACAACTAAAGCAGATAGTAGACCCCAGAGAATAAGTCAGGTGGCCACCGGAGTTGGGTAAACGGACAGGCTCAGCAGCTTTGGCCGTTACTTTTTAGTCTGGGGTTTAGAAGAAGTAAAATTTGATGAGCATGCTCAAGTTTGAGTCTGGAAATTCATTTCTGTGGAGTTAAATCAACTTAATAAATCTTCTTGGACCTTGGAGGAGAGCATTGTCCAGTGACAGAATATAAAACAGGGCATCAGGAGACTCATTTGGGCCCAGCTCTGCCCCAAATTGATGCTGTGTCCCTGGAAAACTCATGTGGCTTCTCTGGGTCCCAGTTAACTTCAATTCCAAACAGTGAGTTGAAGGATATCACCTTGGAACAGTATTTTAAATTATATTTTAAACCACTTGTCAATTCCACATGAAATCTGAGATTAAGTGTACTTGTGAAAAAACTAGAATGTGATAGTTAAATTTAATCCCTGACCACCATATCAAATCCAAACCCATGACTCCTATCCAGCTTACCCCTGTTGCTAGTTTGGTGAATGTCCTTTCATTTTTCCATCTTTACATATGCATATACATGGGCTAGAATATATTTTAAATTAGTTTGCATTTTTTAAGTAACCTAAGCATTATCATACTGGACAATATTCTGAAAATTGCTTTTTTTCCTCTTGAGACATACCTAGGATTTATCCATTTTGGCAGACACAGATTCATCACTTTTTTTTTTTTTTAATTGCAAGATGGTGCTCCTTAGGATGAAAGTCCTGTAGTTAATTTGGCCAATCCCCACCTAGTAGGCATTTGTGTGGTTTTCTATATTGCAATATTACAGAGTTGCATAACCTCCTTGCACATATGTGTGAGCAATTTTCTAGATGAGAGACTGAGTGGAAGAATCACGAAAGTATAGATGAAGTATAATTTATAATCCAAACAAGAACTTTTTAAAAATATGTTAATAATTATACCAGTACAACAGGCAGAAGCTGGGGCTATTTAAGACAAACCAGGATGTATAGTCTCCCTAGATAAGAAAAATATATAGGTTTTTGTGTTGTTTGTGTATGTGTGTGTGTATGTGTGTAATTTTAATAGTGGCAAGTGCCATCCAAAGCGAACTGAACAGGATATTTTTAAGCTTTTATTTTATATCTAAAGTTTGGCTCTCCTCTCCAAAAATAAATGGAAGAATATCAAAAGCTTGTGCTAATCTTCAGATGTTACCTAATGCCTTTCCTACCTGAAAGGCAGAATTCTTTAACAGAGGGCACATAGTAGCTCAGAGTTCCTTCCAATCCTAGTTTTGATAGATTGTAAGTTGCCCTCCCCTAGAATATGGCACCATTCTTTATTTAATGCCCCATTGCAGTTCCCAGAATGGAAGTGCCAGTGGAAGGGGAAGAGCAGCTTTAGCATAACTCTTCCTTAATTACCAGTCTTATCTCTACACTGAAAGACCATCATTTTCTGCATGGTATGGCCAGGAAAAGGCCCTTTCTGAGTGTGACAGTACGGCTCTGTCATCCTTAATTACTCTCCCTATGGGCTTATCCTATGGACATGTTCCCTTTTCTACTTCTATTTTTTATGCATATCTGATTCCTTTAGGACTTTCTAATGTTTCACAATCACTTAAAAAAAAAAAAAAGCAAAACATCAACTAAATAATCATCAACAAATAACAGTCAATTTTCATTTAATCTTACAATTCTCTTGATTGGAAATCAAAGATTACCAGCAGAGCCTCACTTCAGTAAAAAGCTTTCTTTGCAGACATGAGAGAGATGATGAGTTCATTATCAGCAAGTAATTTGTTCCATTGATATTCAATTAGAAAGCACTAGAGCTCAACTTTGCACCAAAGTAAGTTCCAGAATTCCTACCTTGACTACTGAAAAAACATGTAAGCAACAAGGATTGTTGATATCAGGGTACAAAATAAATGGAACCAATTCATTCACTGGTACTTCCTGATCCTTAGAGTGTCCAACACTCATGAGTATTGTGGGAGATAAACTGTTGCATAAACATGGTCTAGTCTACCAAGAATTTATAATCCAGTTAGGGAGACAACACTAGTGAGAGCAATTGAAAACGAGGTGGTGAGAAGCACCTGGAATCCCTAGCCAGATTGGTAGCTGTGAAATTCCCTTCGCTAGAAAGACTGAATCTTTTGTCCAGGAAATGCTATGATTTGATGGCTTAATTATATCAACCTCACTGGTCTTAAATTGTGGGCAATAAAGAAGCAATATAGGCTTTTTTTTTTTTTTTTTGGTCCCACTTTCTCAGGGATCTAACTTGCAATTAATGAATTCAATCTTAGATTTGGAAGAGTAAGAACAAAGGTGGCTTGCAACTTTTTATAGCATAGTGGTTAAGAGCAGAGGTTCCATAGTGATGTCTAATTTCAAGTTTGGGCTCCATTACTTAATAGCTGTGTGACCTGAGCATATTACATTTCTATGCCTCAGATTTCCCAACTGAAAATAGAGATAATGATATTACTTTGTATTCTGTAGATATAGCTTACATATTCTGAAAACAAAATGACTTAATATATACTAAATTCTTTGCTTGATACCTGGCACATGAAGAGACTCCAAATACTAGTTGTTATTAAAAGCAGTATCTGGGGGTGCTTGGGTGGCTCAGTTGGTTAAGCATTTGACTTAGGCTCTGGTCATCATCTCAGGGTCCTGGGATTGAGTCCCGAGTCAGGCTCCCTGATACTCAGTGAGGAGTCTGCTTGCCCTTGTGGTTCTCCCCTTGCTTGTTCTCTCTCTCTCTTTCCCCTCTTCTCTCTCTCCCTCTCTATCTCAAATAAATAAATAAAATCCTTAAAAAAAATAAAAGCAGTATCTGACACTTTGAAATAATATTTAACAGCCCCTAACCTAACTTAACCTTATTATGTGCCAGGTGCTATTCTAAGCATTTTAAAGAATTTAATTTTTTTGATCCTCCAACCACACTGCAAGGGATGTACTATCATTATCTTCATTTTATAGGTGAGGGAATTGAGACAGAAAAGGGTTGCCCAAAGACAAGCTTGTGGCAGAGCCATGGTTCAAACCTACTACTCTTGATCACTCTACTATACTGCTCTCACCACTCCAAGTTTTTGCGTCTGCACAGCAAGGTTTCTTCACCTCTGGGATGGGGATATCTGGGAGGGCCAGGAACACAGTGTGACCAGAGAGACATTGACAAAAGAGTCCCTGCCAAAGTGACTGGTCCCTTGGATCCACATGTATGCAGACATGGGTCATAAATAACAGGCTCATTTTTTTAATTAAATTTTTTTAGATTTATTTTTTTATTAGAGAGAGAAAGAGAGGAGGGGCAGAGGGAGAGGACAGAGAATCTTAAGCAGACTCTACACTGAGTGTGGAGACCAATGCTAGAGTCGATCTCACAACCCTGAGATCATGACGTGACCCAAAACCAAGAAATTAGATGCTCAACTGACTATGCCACCCAGGCACCTCAACAGGTCCTTGTTTTGACAAACAGACCTGGAATTGTTTTGCCTCACATTTAGGCATCAAAAAGCTCATTTAAATCTGTTCTTTGTGAGTCCTACACTCTGAGGACCCTATTCTCAAAATTTTAGTAGCTTACGCTTCCCCCTGGCAGAGTAAAATATGAGAGTGAGGAAGATCTCAAATCTAGTCTGAATTCTCATTAACTACTGGATGACCCTTTGTTCTGCCTTAAGAGTTCTCCAGGTTATATTTGAGAATAAACATGAGAAAATGAGAAAGAGACAATCAAGGAGCTTTTTAAATCCTTCTGGTCTACTGTGACATATTACTTATAATCTTACAGAATTCAGCACAAAATTTTTTGAGAGGTAGGATTTGCCCTATTAGATTATTTTTCCAAACCAAATTATATTCTTTTATCAGACCTACTATGGGCACCAAAGCCCCAATCACCAATATCACATTTATATTTCATATATTTATCAGTTTGCTTTTGGTATACTGTCTGGTTCCCTGTGTGGATTCCTCAGTAAAACACCTTGATCATTGGTGCTTGATGGTTTTATATGGCTTAAATGATCAAGATTGAAATTTCCTACAAATATTGAAAATAGATCCGATAACATAGAGTGGGGGTTCAGTTCAACCCCAGAGAGTGGAGATTGTAGCTCTGTTTATAGAAGTTTTATACTAATGGAGTGTGTGTGTGATCTCTGTCAGTCCCCCAGATCATTTCTCCATATGGTTAGACAAACTGAGAAATAAGCCAAAGTCATTAAAACATTTGAGAAATTAAATAGATCAGTTAGATGACCTTGGACAAATTACTTAATGTCCTTGGGTTTCCATTTCCTAACTAAATGAGAACAGTGGGTTAAATTAGGGGAGATAGACAACATGCAATAGACCTACAACTAATATTAGCTGTTGTTTATTGCCTCTGCTGCCAAATTTACGTCAAGATTTTCAAAATAAAACCCAAAAAAACCTCTAGGAATACAAATAATCAGCATTATTCCTCCAAATATTATCACACTTTATTTGATTTTGCTCAAAAGTTCTCTCCTCATTCACTTCTGATTCACTTGGCTCTTACCAGAAGTAATTTCCAGTTTTCTGGATTTGTTGGTTTTATTAACTTGCACTATATGTCTGGAAAATTTTTAAGTAGGGGGCTTCAACATCAAGGCCTGGAAGAGATAATAAATGATGACCCTGGTAGGCAGAATAACTGGTTGTTATTCAGGGAATGAATGTGCCTCCAGTTTGCCCTATGATGATCCAATCTCTTTTGGATCCACACAGATTTGTCTGGCTTCCAGCTCTGGTCCAGGGGACCAGAGGAGGGGAGAAGCCACAGTGGTGCCATGGGAAGCCAGAAGCAAGACAACCATAGCCATGTCAAGATTTGAAGAGACTCTACAAATCATTTACTCTAGTGATCACAAAATCTGAAGTGTCTACAGGGGTCAACAGATGATGTAAATGAGTTTGGCTGCTGGGCCCAAGTATGGTTGGGGTAGAGGTGATGAAAAGCCCTGCTCCATTCAAAGGGCACAGAACCATTCATATCGAAGGGATTGTGGATTGGTACCTTATCGGATATGGACCCAGGTCACCACTGAGATCCCAGAAATCCAGATGATTTTTTATGTAGAATCTCTTGGTTTTAATACACTACCAATTAACTGGACTTTTAAGACAATCTACAGGCCAAATTAAAAATAATCATTTACTACATCTGCTAGTTTTCACATTCTGGTTTAGCCCTGATCTTCTAAACTTAAATTTAGCGCTTTTCTAATGGTCCCTCTACCCAAGAGTGTGAGCTCCACAAAACAGGAACCTGTCAGTCTTGTTCACTGATATACCCCCAGAGCAGTTCCTGATTTAGAGTAAGCCCTCACTATTATTTTCTTTTCTGAGTGAAGGAATGAATGAGATTAATCTAAGAAAGGTTAAGGAAGAAAAAATTACTAATCCAGGTTATAAAAGAGTCAGAAAGGGTGGGGTAAGTCTTCTCGAGCTTTGGGACATAGCATGAGGGAAGCATCAAGTTGAAAATCAACAAATCATAGGTGTAGGAGGAAAGTAGATCAAAGAGAATAAAGAAGTTTTGTTGAAGCTGAGGTTTGTATCAAAGGGTTGAGTTCAGAATGGAAAATCCAGAAGACATCCATACCATATAGCTTTTGAGAAATGAAGGCATGAATTTTGTTTCTTTACTCAAAAGCGTCATTCAAACCAGAATCCTCAGTAAACCTAGAGTGTCACTCCAAGTCTGCCACCCACCTGCTGTGTGTTGTGGTCAAGAAGCTTGAAGAACCTATTTCTTCATCTGTAGAAATGAACATGTTCCTACCTACTTTGTAACAGTTTGGCAGCCAAAACTGAGGATTAAAAGAGATAATGTTCTCATGGCCCCTTGCTCAGTCCATAAAAAGTTCTTAAATGGGATCGGTATTGTGGCTATTATTATAATACCAATGCATCTAATCCCTCATTGATAAAATGAGAGGGTTAGATCACTGAGATAATTTTTTAGACCTGTTTTGTCTCAGTCTAAATGTCCAGACAGAGGCCATGATTTCCACACCATCCTTACTGAATTCAATAACAAAGTGTGAAATAACTCTTCTCATAAACTACTCACTTCCAGAAAGCAAAAAGCCTATAAACTGCTACAAATTTCATAGGGAATTTTAGTATGTTTGTTTTTGTTTTTGTCAAACTTTTTAGAGCTCTTTTTAGGTAATATATTTAAGTAACATCTTCTTTTTTATTTTTAAGAGACACATAAATTCAGCCTGTACCTGTTTCTCCATCTTTAAAATAAGTGGCATCTTCTAAAGAGTCAGAAAAGCAGTTGAAAATTAGAACTAACCAGTACTCTACTGTCAGTGAGTTTCCCTGGCAATGAGTTTGCTCTAATTCATGGGGAAAGAGGAGGGCAGGGAAATCATAAACAGGTTCTAGAGAGGCTCTATATTGCCCTAGCCATGTATCAGCCTGATAAATCAGACTCAAGCAGAGTGGAATTTAAATGAAGCAACTCTGTGTACAAAGAGAAGGGTTATCTCTACTCTTGGGATGAGTACAGCCAGTTTCCATCAGGAACTGCAAAGCTCTATAAACTTCAATAGCACATTCTGACTCTCTTTGCACACTAATGAAATAGTAAAAGTATTGTTGTCCTTTAAATGTTTGTGCCTGAAGTTATGACCAGTTGCAAATGACAGGAAGCTGGAGACAACATTTTAATAGTTATGAATGCATTTATAAAGAAGCTTTGGTATCTAATGAGAGTTGAGAAGGCACTACAGTTAAGGAACAATTTACTGCCAAGAAATCAATTTGAAAATTCTATACAAGATTATCACCCATTAAATTGCCTTTCTTCAAAACTGTAGGCCCTAAAACATTACTTCTGGACAAGGAATTTCACAAACAATAAATGCTAATTAAGTAATCTATTCAAATGAGTTGATTGAAAGGAAAAAAAAGAATCACCTCTTGTAAAAAAATTTCGACACTCTGGCTATATTTCTGCTATTGCTTCTTTTGAACCTTCTTTATTGAAAACTGGTGGCATTGGGCAATAAACCAGGAAACTCCATTTTCTTATCCTCTTCATGCATTAGCAGTATAATACAACATGAATGAAGGTTCACACACAGACTCACACACACACACACACACACACACACATTCCACCATACATAGTGACACCAAAAGAATTCTGTTTCTGATATAAGGAATTTAGGTAGACAGAGACAACTATACATTACAGGACTTATAAAGGTAAAGGAGAAAGTTGATGCCTGTAAGACCTTAAGAAAACACACTCATGTATCCACGCACATACTCATCATACAACAAAAGATAAACGTGTGTGCACTAAAAACTCTTTAAGACCTTTGCAATCACAGCAACAGTCCTGAAAGTCAACAAATAACAAGAAAGGACACGCAAATAAGAGCCACCTCTGAGCTGAGAAAGGCAATATATTTTCTACTCAAAAATAAAGAGGGATGCTTGGGTGCCTCAATCGGTTAAGTGTCTGACTCTTGATTTTGACTCAGGTCGTGATTTCAGGATTGTGAGATCGAACCCTGCACCGGGCTCCATGCTCAGTGGGGAGTCTGCAGGAGATTCTATCTCTCCCTCTCCCCCTCCCCCCACCTCCCCACTCTCTCTTGCTTGCTCATGCTCTCTCTCTCAAATTAGACAGACAGATAGATAGATAGATAGATAGACAGACAGACAGATATAAGGAATGGCCTGGCCTACAGCTGAGAGACAAAACAAAAAAATCCATCATAGCAGAAGAAAGAATCACTTTCCTCTTCTAATATCCAGGGTCCCTCACATCAAGATCTTTCAGCAGATGCTATTTTTTAAAAGAGCAAAGCACTTTGGTTGTTGGCCAGCCTGACACACATGGGTATCCAGTTAGCCCTTGCCCTCTGGTCTCAGAGATCTTGGATGATAACACCATGCTAGAGAAGACAACAATGTTGACCCAGCAAACTGCACAGAAACAAAAACAAAAAGATGTTTAGTAGCCCTGTGGCACTTTGGTAGTAAAAGCGATGGGGCATTATTTTCTCCAATAGTCACATCCTTCTCTTTATTTCTCCAATAGTCTCCAATAGTTTATTTTCTCCAATAGTCACATCCTTCTCTTTATTTCTTTTTGTGGTGTCTAGACTTTTCATGGAACTTGTGGATATGAGTTGGTGACCTAAACCATCTCCATGTTGTGCTGGTTTTGCACAACTAGGAAAAGGACGTGCAGTCAGTTTCTACCATTTACATGGCACCAACTTCTTGGCTAGTGATGGGAAAATTTAATATTGTGCCCTTTAACTTGAATACAGAAAAGTATTAAACATGAGAATTGATTTAACACCGTGTGAAATTAAGCCTGAAGGACATTATGTCCTCGTAAAGCATAATTACTCCTGAAGTTTTATCTCAAATTGTCTCAGAGGAACTTTCTCAGCAGGTAATAAACAGACTTGGAAAAATGTCACTGGCCACATTAAACATCCCCTAGTCTGGATATGGAGGGCAATTTTATGTGTAGCTAAGTGTAGGGGGAAGAGTTCTTGCTTCCAAAAGTTCCACGGACCCAGATGGCTCATGAACACCACTGCATGAAAAGAGAAGTCGCGAGGGGTTCTATGATAAAGACAACTATCCAAGATCTGTATGTGTGTGGAATGCAACATAGCCTTAATAAGGATCTGAGGAAGACAAAACCTCTTAAATTAATAATAATATTTCTAATCATCTGCTTTTAAGCATAGCGATACCTGAACTGTTATATAAGTGAATTGAAGAGGGGCCATTTTGTCAATGTAAAATAAAATGAAGTAAAAATACTAATGAAAATGTAAACCCAGAAAAAAAATGAAATCACCCAAATATTAACAGCCAGAACCATAGCTGCCTGCAAGTTTGCCAAAGAGCACCAAGAAAGGTAGAAATCATTTTCCAGGGGACCTTGGAGTGACTTGGGGTGTTTGCTTGTCCATCTCACCTCCAGATAATGCACATCTCAAATGTACACAGGACTCAGAGTTTGTGCTTTGCCCAAATAAGTGCCCAGTGGGCAGATGGTCAAGCTGATCTGGATGTTAAACTGAATGAGTGTACTGAAGAGGGCCAACGGTCCAGATAGACCAGAACAGGTGGCCTCACCAGAGGCAGAAGGGACATCTTCTCTAGAAACCTGTAACCTAAAAAGTTCATGGTCATTAGTCCACATTTCTCCAGGATCCCACTTAAAATTGCCTCTGTTTCCCTCAGTCTCATCGCTGGCAGGCATAATGGTTCATCGAGGAGACTCTGTGGCCATAGCCCCTTTAGGGTTGTCTGCTGAGAATGTGGCATACTGTTTTCACTCAGAACTAAACACTTAGTGCTATGAACCTCAGAGAAGCTCCCTGAAACAGAAGGGAATAGTGCCAAAAACAGGTCAGTGATGTTTTATGAATCAGGCCTGAGAAAAAGTAAGCACGTCTCCAACTATAGGCAGCACAATCTCTCTGCTGATCTTTTTAAAAGAGTTGAAAGAGTAAGCAATAAATCAGCAGTGAGGGGGCAGTCCCTTGCCATCGAACTGTCTTGAGATGCAATTTCCAATGACTTTGTAGTGACCTTGCCTATGTAATTTCAGGACTCAACAAGAAAATTCTCTCACATATTCCATGAGGCAACTCTCTGAGAGAAATGTCCTGCTTCTCTCAGATGGCCACTTCTGCCAATTAGATACCACTATTGTGATTCTCCTCTTTCTTGTAAATGGACAGACCTGGGATCTGGATTTCTGATTCTAATCATCTAAAGCTGAGAAAGCCATCTGGGCCAGGAAGATGTGTCATAAGAACATATGGCTCTGCTAAACCAGGCCACAGATGTGAAAACAGGCCTGGCTCCGGAGCCATTAAGAGTGAGTTCTGGCACCACAACTATTCCATGGCAAACCTGTTTTAAGTGCTGAGAGAAAGGCCCCCTGCTGACCTGTAGAATCGTAAAGAAACAATGCTGGTGCAGAAGTGGAGTGTCATTTCGTAACTCAAGCCGTGCAAGGGGCAATTGGTTGCATGAAAGGAAAGAAAAAATTAGAGGATGAGGCCCTAGAAAAGGAGTGTGTCTTGTGAGACGCTGCTATTGTTTATCCACTCAGATCCTTCCAAACACTCCAAATCTTGATAATAATCTTTGTAAGTGATGACCTTGGAGTGTGTCTTCTTCAAAGTGATACTGACTTTGGGGTAGAATCAAAGTTCTTATTTTTATTGAGGACTCATGGTATAGAGCAACGTAGGTATATGGATTTGGAGAGCAGATCTGAATGTGAATTCCTGCTCTACTCCTTAGAAGATGTGTGTCTGGTCAAGTAACTGAACCTCAGCATCTTCATCCATAAAGTGGATCAGACCCTCTTTGCAGGACTGTCATAAATTTTAACACAAGTTAAATACCTCCAGCCTGATACCAGAGAGTGGGTTCAAACAAACATTTAAACCTCTTCCTTAAAAAGCAAACGTTTCCATTTAAAAAAGGATATTGCAAATTGAATAACACTTCTCTGAAATACTATCTCACAGGTTTTATTTCCTTCATTTAGTCACTTTGATCCAGTGTCGGTCAACAGGGGGAAATGTTTTGCTCTGTTCAATATGGTAGCCGCTAGCAACGTGTTGCTATTAGCACTGGAAACTGGCTAATGTGACCAAGGTATTGAACTTCTTATTCCACTTAATTTTAACCAATTTAGTTTAAGTAGCTTCATGTGGTAAGTGGCTCTTGTTATACTGGTCAACACATTAAGTCTGAATTCTGATAGATTAAAGAAGGAAGGATTTGGAAATGTAGGCATAGGTGGGGAAATTATCCACAGTCTCTTCACCATCAGCAGCAACCACTGAAGGCAGGTGGACTGGCTTAACCTTGCTCATACTCACTCTAAGGGCTGGTGATTATGACAGCAATAGTGCCAGACAGTGGCTTTCTCTGCCAGAGCCAAATTCTGTGATCTTGGACAAGTTTTCCAATTTTTCTGAACCTTTTTCTAATCTGTAACATGGGGGGTAATAACCTTAGGGTTATTTTCAAGGTAAGGCAATCATGTCAAAATGTGTTGAAACCTGTAAAATGAGGGACAAATACAAACATAATTCACTATATCCCTAGTTTTAGAACATTGGTCCTGACTCAATATTTTTCTTTCCAGCTTGATTGAGGCATAATTGGCAAATAAAATTGTAAGACATTTAAAGTATACAATGTGACGATTTGATATAATGTGTAGATTGTGGAAGGACTCCTCCCATCAAGTTAATGAACACATCCATCACCTCACATACTGACCTTGTGTGTGTGTGTGTGTGTGTGTGTGTGTGTTTGTGTGTGTGGTGAGAACACTTAAGTTCTACCCTCTTAGCAAATTATGATTATATAATACCGTGTTATCAATTATAGTTACCATGTTGCATATTAGGTCTTCAGACCTTATTGATCATAGAACTCAAAGTTTGTACCCTTTTTACCAAACTCTTTCTAGCACCCTCTCACCCTCTAACTTCTAGCAACCTCTAACTTCTCACCCTCTAACTTCTAGCAACCCTCTCACCTTCTAACTTCTAGCAACCATCTCCCTATTCTCTGTTTCTAGGAATTGATTTTTTTTTTTTTAGATTCCACATGAAAGTGATAGCATGTGGTATTTATCTTTCTCTCTATGACTTATATCACTTAGCATAATGCCTTCCAGGTTCATCTATGTTACCACAACAAACAAGATTTCCTTCTTTTTTTTTTAAGGCTGAATAATATTCTATTGCATAGATATACTCTATTTTCTTTATCTATTTGTCAATAGACACTTAAGTTGTTTCCATACTTTGGGAACATACTTGTTACAAACATGGGAGGGTAGGTGTCTCTTTCAGATAATGATTTTATATATAAACCAAGAAGTAAGATTGCTGGATTGTTTTGGTAGTTCTATTTTTAATTTCCTAAGGAATCTTCATATTCTTTTCCATATTGGTTACCTGGTTTATATTCTCACCAATTGTTTACAAGAATTCCCCTTCCTCCACATCCTCCCTAATGCTTGTTATCTCTTGTCTTTTTTATGATGGCCATGCTAACAGATGTGAGGTGATATTTCCCTGGTTTTGATTTGCATTTCCCTGATTATTAGTGATGATGAACACATTTTCATGCATCTGTTGGTTATTTTTAGATCTTCTTGAGAAAAATGCCTATTCAGGTCTTCTGCCCATTTTTTAATTGGCTTATTGCTTTTGTTATTGTTGTTTGTTTTTTGTTTTGCTTTGTTTTGTTATTGAGTTATATGGATTCCTTATACATTTTGGATATCAACCCTTTATCCGATATGTGGTTTGCAAATATTTCCCCCCATTCCACAGGTTGGCTTTTCATTCTGTTGATGATTTCCTTTGTGTGCAGAAGCTTTTGAGTTTGATGTGGTCCCACCAGTTATTTTTGCTTTTGGTGTCAGATCAAAAAAAAAAAATCATTACTAAGATCAATGCCAAGAAGCTTATCCCCTTATGTTTTCTTCCAGTTTTATAGTTTCCGCTCTTGCATTCAGCTCTAATCCATTTGAATTGATTTTTGTGTATAGTGTAAGATAGGGGTCCAGTTTAATTCTTTTATCTGTAGCTGTCCAGTTTTCCCAACACCATTTATTGAAGAAACTACCCTTTCCCCATTGCATATTCTTAACTTCTCTTTCATAAATTAATTGACTATATATGCATGGTATTATTTCTGGTATTTCCATTCTGTTCCATTGATCTGTCTTTTTTTTATGCCAATATCATACTGTTTCAATTATGGAATTGTAATGTACTTTGAAATCAAGGAGAAAGATGCCACCCACTTTGTTTTTCTTTCACATAATTGCTTTGGCTATTTGGGGCATCTTGTGGTTCCATAAAAAATTTAGGATTTTTTTTCTATTTCTGCAAAAAAAAAAAATGCCATTGGAATTTTGATAGAGAGTGCATTGAGAGGTACCTGGGTGGCTCAGTGGGTTAAAGCCTCTGCCTTCAGCTCAGGTCATGATCCCAGGGTCCTGGGATCTAGCCCTGCACTGGGCTCTCTGCTTAGCAGGAAGCCTGCTTCCTCCCCTTTCTCTCTGCCTGCCTCTCTGCCTGCTTGTCATCTCTGTGTCAAATAAATGAATAAAATATTTTAAAAAAAGAGAGATTGCATTGAATCTATAGATCACTTTGGGTATGAACATTTTAACAATATTAATTCTTCTAATCCAAGAATATAGAATATATTTCCATTTACTTGTGTTGTTTTCAATTTCTTTCATCAATGTTTAGAGTTTCTAGTGTGCAGGTCTTTTACCTCCTTGGCTAAATTTATTCCAAAGTATTTTATTCTTTTTGCCACTACAGTAAATTGTATCACTTTCTTAATTTCTCTTTCTGATAGTTTGTTGTTGGTGTATAGAAATGCAACTGGTTTTTAAATAGTGATTTTGTATCCTGTAACTTTACTGAATGTGTTAATTAGTTCTAATAGGTCTTTTTTTTTTGGTGGGTTTTTTATAATTTTCTATGTAGAATATCATATCATCTGCAAATAAAGACAATTTTACTTCTTCCTTTCTGATTTGCATGCCTTTTAATTCTTTTTCTTGTCTGAGCAGTCTGGCTATGACATCTAGGACTATATTGAATAGAAGTGGTGAGAGTGGGCATCCTTACCTTGTTCCTGAACTTAGAGGAAAAGCTTTCAGTGTTTCACCTTTGAAAATGATGTTAAATTTGGACTTGTCAGTGGTCTTTATTATGTTGAAGTATGTTCCATCTATACCCAGTTTGTTGGGAGTTTTTAATCATGAAAATATGTTGAATTTTGTCAAGTGCTTTTTCTGCACTTATTGAGATGATTATATGATTTTTATCCTTCATTTTGTTACTTTAGTTTACCATGTTGTTTCATTTGTAGATGTTGAACCATTCTTGCATCCCTGGAATAAATCCCCTTTGACCATGGTGTATGATCTTTGTCTGTGTATTGTTGAATTTGGTTTGTTAATATTTTGTTCAGGAATTTTGCATCTATGTTCATTAAGGATATTGGCCTATAGTTATTTTTTTCTTGTGGTATTCTTGTGATTTGGTATCAGAACAATGCTGGTTTTATAAAATGAGTTCGGTTGTGTTCCCTCCTCTATTTTTTGGTGGAAGAATTTGAGAAGAATTGGTATTAGTTTTTCTTTAAATGTTAAGTGGAATTTACCCATTAAGCCATCTGGTCCCAAATTTTTCTTTGTTGGGATATTTTGGATGCTTACTAGTAATTGGTTTGTTCAGAATTTCCTGTGTGTGTGTGTGTGTGTGAGAGAGAGAGAGAGAGAGAGACAGAGAGACAGAGAGAAATTCAGTCTTAGTAGGTTATACATTTCTAGAAATTTATCCATGTCTTCTAGGGTGTCCAATTGATTGGTATATAATTATTTATAGTAGTCTTTTAAGACCCTTTGTATCTCTGTGGCTTCAGTTGTAATGTCTCCTCTTTTCATTTATAATTTTATTCATTTGAATCCTTTCTTTTTCTCTTGGTAAGTTCAGTTAATGGTTATCTATTTTGTTCAACTTTTTTAAAAAAGCAGCTCTTAGTTTCATTGCCTTTTCAGAATCTATTTATTTATTTTTGCTCTGATCTTTGTTATTTTCTTCCTTCTGCTAACTTTAGGCTTAATTTTGTTTTTCTTTCTCTTCCTTGAGGTATACAGTCAAGTTATTTATTTGAGGACTTTCTTTTTTCTTAATGTCTGTTTTATTGCTATAAACTCTCTTAGAACGGCTTTTGCTGCATCCCATAAGATAATGGTATGTTGTGTTTCCATTTTCATTTGTCTCAAGAAAACTTCTGATTTCTCTTTTGACCTGTTGGTTGTTTAGAAGTATATATATTATTTGTGAATTTTCCAGTTTTCTCCTTGAGCTTGATTTTTAGTTTCATACCATTGTGGTTAGAAAAAAAAAAAATGCTTGATGTGATTTTTATCTTCTTTAATTTATTAAGACTTGCTTTGTGACCTAACGTAAAATCTATCCTGGAGATTGTTTCACGCACTCTTGAGAAGAATGCATGCCTGCTGCTATTAGATGGAGTTTTTCTGTATATGTCTGCTAGGTCCATCTGGTCTAATGTGTAGTGTAAGCCCAATCATGTGTTCACTTCATAAGTTACTTGTCTTTATGAGTAAGCAAAAGCACCATCCAGGACTCATATATTTTGAGGAATTTCATTCCCCTTGCAGGTGGGAATTTATTTGCATTCCTTTCTCTAATCATTCCAACCTTAGCTTATCTCATAACTTGGGACCACATTCAGAAGACCAAACGTTCTGATTTGAAAGTAAATTTTAAACATAAAACAGACGGAAGCACATTCTTAGAGCACATATGAGTATGTCTAAACATACATGAGGAGTCAGAGTTATATTTGCAAATAGCACAAGAATGTTCTTATGTACTTTATTGATTTTCCAAAGCTGTTAGAAATGCTTTAATAAATCTAGTTGCTATCAATGGACCAGCTATAAAAATAAAGCCTGGCTTAAATTAAAGGTGAAGCTATTAACATTTGTCCTACAGCCTATAAGACTCTAGTGATTTCCTTTCCGGCATTAGTGAACTTGAACCTTAACTGAAATGGGACTGCAAAACCCACTGGGGTTTTTCTTGTTTGGTTGTTCATTAAAAGCTTTTCCTGGGAATGGCTTGATCTAAATTGTTCCATAGGTGCTTAGATGAAGACAGAGTAAGTGAGGATATAAACACAACACATTAACAGAGATTGAGAATATTTTATAAAATACAAATGTTTCACCAAAAAATGCCTGTGTAAAAAGATGTTTAGTTATAGGGATAGAACAGTAGTAAGCACCAGGGCTCTGTGGTAGGGATACTAAACTGCAGATCTATTGACATTCTGGTCTGGATGATTCTTCATTGTAGGAAGCTGTCCTATATATCATAGGATGTTTAGAATATCTCTGGCCCCTATCTGGTAGATGCTAGTAGTAACCTTCTCCCCATTGTCACACCAAAAATGTCACCAGACTTTCTAAAATGTCTCTTTGGAGTCAAAATTGCCCCTGGATGAGAACCATTGCTCTAGACAAAGTCAGACCTCTTCATTTGCCCCTCTGCCATTTCCAGCTGTATGATTCTGAGTAAGGCTCTGACCTCTCTAAGCCTTAATTTCCTCATATATAAAATAGGCATAATTGCACTTCAATTTGTATGTGGTTGTTTGCAAGGATTAAATTAGATAATGTATGTACAGCATTTACCATAATGTCTGGCAAATAGTCTTTATTAAGTGGTAGTTACCATTGTCATCAACTACTTTAACTTTCTAAAATGTTCCAGGCAAACAAGCCACAGACTCTAGCTCCTCTGCATGAGCCCAGTTATCAGGCACTTCTACAAGAGAGGGAGAAATGGTTTTGCACTTCTTTTTTCCAACTGGAATTTCTCCCACACGCTGGATTCCTGGTCTAGGGGTTGCAGCCTGTGCCTCCCCAGGAGGAGGAGGAGGATGACTGGGATCCCTACTTGCTCCTTGGTGCTTCTCTGGCCAGGGGTATGAGGACAGCAGAGGGGCATAGGAAGATCACAGGGATCTGGGGGTGCAGGCAGGGACCCCGGGCTAGGCAAGCAGGGAGGTGGTCGTTTGGTGGTCATTTGGCTGAAGGGCAGCCCTTATCCATTCATCTCTGGATGGATACCTGGCTTGTTTCCATACCTTGGCTATTGTAAGTCATGCTACAATAAATGTAAGGGTGCATGTATCTTTTCAAAAAAAAAAAAAAAAAAAAGAAGGAAAGAAAAGAGAAATGGCCAAAAGAATCTTACCAAGACCTCCCTCCTGGATGTATTGTTACTGCCTCCAGATGAAAGCAGGCTCTTTTCCTAATATAGGGCTTATTAATATGACCTGGACACCTTGATTTATCTTCAGTAGCCCAGAGAATAATGTAAATCGAATGCAAAGCCAAGTTGCCTGTCAGTAAGCAAAAAAGCCATTTCATTAGTGGACAAAACACCTCAATGGCCATCAGATGTGGATCCCAGATGCATTTCTAGCTACATCTTTTGCTTCACCTTGATTGACATTTCTAAAATCCCAATTTACATTTGTACATCTTTTCATCTACAGGCTCACAATAGATCATAAGCTCCATGAGGGCAATGACTCTGCTCTGTTTGCTGCTGCATTCCCAGTGACAAGGACAGTGCCTGGCTCAGAGAAGGATTCGACAGATACTTATTGAATGCTAGTATTTGCCTCTAAACAGCATTTGTGTTCATTCTCAGCACCATGATCATTGCCCTTTTATGCATTTCCAGCAGAAGGTTACTGGCTGGCAGTCTTTCTTCCTCAGCCCCTAAATCCCCTGTAGTCTTTACAGAGCTTAAATTTAAGATTGCTCCTAATTCATTTTGACAGCGAAGCAGGGAGGCCAGGAATGTTTTGCCCCTGGCAGGGCGATTTGGTAGAAAACAATGAGCTTCGGTGACTAGCTAACCCCAGCTCTACACTTCCTAGGTGTGTGACCTTGGGCAGATTAAATCATTGCTTTAAAACTCGGTTTCCTCCTCTATCAGAAATGGAGTTAATAGTAGTACCCTAAAGGTTGTGGTGATAATTAAGACAAATGATCATTTAGTGGCTAATATTTATTGAATTTTGGCCATAAGCATATACTGCCTTGTGTAATCCTTTGAACATCATGGGAGTTAGCTCTACTATCATTCCTATTTTACATATGAGGAAACTGCGGCTCTGCTAGCAAGCATCAAAGCCTGTTATTTGGTCTCAGAATTTTCTGACCGTCCAAATCTCTTTGCACAATGTCTGATATGTAGTAGACACTCTGTATTTATTGAGTGAATTAAAGAATTAATGAGAAAAGGTCAAATTTGGAGCCACTTAGTAAGTCTCAGCATGAGAAAAATATCCTCATATTCATTTGCAATTAGTACTCCATCTACTTCTAAACCTGCTAAAATACTAAACATAGCATAAGAGAAAATGTTGATGGGTAAAATGGAATAGAGGTTTCCCCAAGGCAACAGGCATTTTAGATATAGTCAGGTTCAAGAGAATTGATTTTAGGGAATCAATCTGACTCCTGAAATGAATGGTTAAATATCCCCCTGTCAGTAAAAATTCCCCAGCTGCTTTAGGTACCCTGAAGTATTCTTACTTGGTTCAAGTCTGAAAAGCACAAAGGAGCCACATTGCAGCAGTGGCGAGCAAAGCACACAGGGATGATTTGGAGCTACTAGGTGTAGTTTTGCCGGCCAATTTGCTGGCCACCTCCTGGGTCCCCTCTACCACAGCATATGACATGGCACATCTGTCCAAGCCCTGCCCACACCTCTCTGTTTCCACTTGGTTCTGGATATCATACAAACCCATACACAGGGCCTGGTGAGTGAGTTGTGTTACCCTGGAAGGACTTAATTCCTTTGTGACTGCTCCCACCATGCTTTGTCCTGGGGAAGCCTGAAGCTATTTCTATTTAGAACCCAGTTTTAAATTATTCTTGCAGAAAGAAGAACCTAAAAGTTACAAAGGGGCAGCTATGAGAGCTTTTTGGTTTGGCCCCCAAATTTTTTAAGAATTTAAATTAGTTACCAACAATAAAAGTTGGGAAATTCAACACCAAATTCTGGTTTCTTTCAAAAAAATCATTAGCTCTAATCATACTAGACCTGTATATCGTTTGACAATGAGGGTTGCCTCTGAGTGGCAACCGTCCCCTTGATGGCATTTTTCTCACTGCCAATTCCCGTCCCCTCCCCCCACAGCCTGCTTCACTCACCTAAGTTACTCTGAATGCATGTGGGTTTACATAATTACTAAACCCCCTGTAGAAAAAAAAAGAATAGTTTCTCATTTCACTGAATGCTCTCCACTGCCTCATCTAGTTCTGCCCACAGTCTAGTAAGAGGGTTAAGACTAGTACCTCCGTTTTGTAAATGAGTAACTGAGGTTCAGTCAGAGAGTTTTGACGGCTTGCTCAGGAAGAGCAGGGATTCAAACTTAGGTCTCCCTGGTTCCAGAAGCCAATTCCTTCCCTATAACTGAACTGCTTTGTTTGGGGAACAATCACAGAGGTGCCCCTAGACTTCCGTCCAGACACTCCCACATGGAGATGGATCTTTGTTAGGAGTGATTTGGGGGGTAATTAACCCACAATTATCTCCATAAAGTGTTGCTGTAGGGAATTCTGATGTGGCTAATATAGTTAACACTCAGTGAGCTGCAACCACCAACCACCCATGGTGTCTGTGTCAGACGGTCACTGCCCATTTAAATGGTGGGGAGTCTTCCTAACTGAGGAGCCCTCGCTAGAGGGAGGAGTCCATTGGGAGGCCTCCATGAGACTAAGAAGGGATGTGCTGAAGGGGCTCATGAGGTTGCCAGCATCCTAAAGGCCATGATCCTGGCCAGTCCTTCCTTCCCCACCTCTATAGGTTCTCCTCCTACCCATCTGTGTCCCTCCCCCCAGTGCCTGTTAATGAGAAACTACCCAGAAATGAGACCTTGAAAGTGTGTTTGAATGCATTGGTAGACATCCCATCCACAGGTAGCTGAGATAGAGGGAACAAGCAGCTCTTAAAAAATTTAACACATCTCATCTACTTGGCAAGACCAATGCAAAAGGGAGGAGGGACAACTTCCATTAAGCCTCAGAGGGAAAACCCTCCTCAGAGCCAAACAAAACCATTTCCTGGGGCCCAGATCAGCAGGCCTCTTGCCAAAGACTCCATCAACACATCACTTTAACCCCAAAAATGTACAAAGGATCCAGACTGCCCCAGAAAACATGTTACCTTCTTCCCTCAAATCCATTGGAAACTTTTTCCTTTATCTTTCCTTTCTTTTCCTTTCCTTTCCTTTCCTTTTCTTGCTCAGATTTATTTAGTTATTTGAGAGAGAGCATGAGTGGGAGGGGCAGAGGGAGAAGAGAGAGAATCTCAAGCAGACTCTGCACTGAGAGCCCCACAGGGGGCTTGATCCGATGACCCTGAGATCACAACCTGAGCTGAAACCAAGAGTCAGATGCTTAACTGACTGCACCACCCAGGCACCCCACCATGGGAAGCTTTTCACTGCCCTCAGAGTGAAGCCCAAACTCCCTGACTTAGGTGATAAAGCCCCCAGCAGCCTTTTTCTATACTTACCTCTGGTCTCGTGCCTGTCCTGAGCACCTTCTACCCTCTGGTTCCTCCAAGAATCTGCTCCCTCCTAGTTCCATATTCAGAGGCCTTTGTATCTAGGGTTTCCTAGTGTTTCCCTTCCCCTTTGCCCACCCCCAAACCTTTCACCTAGTTAAGTCCTACTTATCTTCCATGCTCATACCTTCCTTTGAAGAAATACCTTTTCCATGGTATCTCACACTCAACCGACCACAAAAACATCAGGGATGCATGCCACTCCTGTGGATTCCTACAGCATGTGACTTCCTCGTGGTGGGTGGCTATCACATTGCATTTAAATCAACACTTTTCTTTTTTTATTTAAATTTTACTTAGTTAACATACAATGCAATTTTGGTTTCTGGAGTCGAACTCAGTGATTCATCACTTACATACGACCCCCAGTGCTCATCACAACAAGCTCCCTCTTTAATGCCCACCACCCATCTAACCCGTCCCCTTCCACCTCCCTCCACCTACCCTTAGTTTGTTCTCTGTTAAGAATCTTTTATGGCTTGTTTCCCACTCTCCTTTTTTTCTTTTCCCCCTTCCTTTATGTTCATTTGTTTTCTGTCTTAAATTCCACATATGAGATCATATGGTATTTGTCTTTCTCTGACTGACTTATTTCACTTAACATAATATACTCAAGATCCAGCCACATTGTTGCAAATGCAAGATTTCATTGGACTGTTACTCAGCCATTAAAAAAACCCTTTTCTTTTATGACTCCTCACTGCCTTGTGAAACTCTGGGGGAGCATCTCAGCTTACTGCAATATTCTCAGTACCCATCCCAGCTCCTACAGAACAAGGGTGCTTGGGAAGGATTTGAGGAAGGAATATATCCATGAGCAGGAACAACCCTTTATAGAGGGCTCTCCACTCTATAAAACACCCAGCACTACATTGAAAACCTTAGTTCCAGAGTGGTCCTATAGACCCTCAGGAGCATGTAGCCTATAGAGCAGTTAAGATTCAGTATTTCCTACTTTTCCTGCCCAGATCAAGGCCTTCCCCACAATGGGCCTTCCACTCTTCCTGACTTAAACACATAGAAGCCAGGAGCATGAGCTCTGAGACAAATTTCTGATTCAAACTCTTATTGTACTCTTTGCTGCTATGGGAGCCAAGAAAAGTCACTCAACTTCTCTGTACCTCAGCTTCCTAAAGTGGGGCTCACTGTGTAGCTGTAAGGATTAAATGGAATCACATTTACAACCTTTAAAACAGAGCCTGATCTGTAGTGAGTGCTCAGTGATACTGGTTATTACCATGCCTCTTCACTCCTATGAGACTTCTTAGCAGTTCCTCATCTCCTTTTGGGGGGAGCTAACACATGACTGGACTAATCTATTATTACTCTCCTGCACTTTCCTAGGTCTTTTTAGTATTTCTAAATACTAAAAAGAGTGTAGTGTAATCCCTGTGAGTAAAGATGTAGTCTCATCTCAATCATGGCTCCTCTAGTAATCTTGCATAGTGAGCTAGAGAACCAGTTTGCTTGACTGGATGTCTGGGCAATCTTTCTCTTTGAAAGGGTGGTGCTTTAGATGGGATGGTGCACCCCATTCATGTTCCAAACCTGAGAGTAGGAGAAGACATCACTGCCCCCAGAGCCACAGACTCCTACAAGATGGTCACCACATAGAAGAACAAGGTGTGTTCCTTCTCAAAAGACGTAAGCCAAAGGGGTCACGTCATAGCCCCTGGCTGAGAGGATCCAGAAAAATCCCTTCAAGTGGGCCTGGAAAACCCTAGCTGAAGTCATCAGTCTAAGAGACTCAGAATATTGTTTTTTCCAACTCAAGTCAACTCCAATCAAATTAATTTCCTCACTCCACATCTTCCCCACCGCCCCTCACCACCACCACCAATAACCCATCTACTAAGAAGTTTAGCCAAAATAATTTTTGAAATTTATCCAATTCACACCATCTTCATTATTACTATCCAGTCCGACCACTTCCATTTCTCACCTGGTTGACTATAATAGTCACATTGCTGTCGCCCTGGTTCTACTTTTGTCCTGATCCTACCCATTCTTCTCAGGATGACAACAAAAGTCATTTCAAAACACAAATGTGGGGGCACCTGGGTGGCTCAGTAGGTTAAAGCCTCTGCTTTCGGCTCAGGTCATGGTCCCAGTGGGGTCCTGGGATCAAGCCCCACATCGGGCTTTCTGCTCCGTGGAGAGCCTGCTTCCTCCTCTCTCTTCCTGCCTGCCTCTCTTGCCTACTTGTGATCTCTGTCAAAGAAATAAATAAAATCTTAAAAAAAAAAAAAAAAGAATTCCTTAAAAAAAAAAACACACAAAACACAAATGTGCTCCCATCTCTCTGTCTCTGGGTGTCTCCCTCTCTCTCTCCCCTTCCTCCCAAATACACACCATTTAAAACTCTTAAAATCTCTTAAAACTCTTAAAAACTCTTAAAACTCTTAAAAATGCTTTCAGAATCAACCAAAAGACTTCACATGGACTTCAGGACCAGACCAACCTTATTGCTCTTGTTTGTCCCTTTAGGGCCACTGTTGTCCTGATCCCTGGGCTCCAGCTAGATTGGCTTTATTTAGCTGTTACAGAGGCTAATACCTCTTGCCTCAAGACTGGCATGAAGAGTACTCTTTTGCCTGGAGCACTCTCTTTCTATGCCTACCCCTTGATAATCCCTTGGTAATGCCCACCATCCCTCCTGAACTTAAATGTCACTTCTTAAGAAAGTACTTACCTTACCCCTGATGGAAATTTGGTCTCCCTATTATTCTATCATAATACCCCATTTTTTTTCTCATAACACTTAGCATAGTTTATGATTATATATTTGTGATTAACTTATTTTATCATTCTATGTATCAAAGCCATGTATAACTGTTAATTAAAGCTTCTAATTAGTAATGGTGAACCAAGAAGACAATATTCTTGAGATAACTACAGCCAAAACAGAAACACCCGATGTTTAAGTTTACTTCATAGATGTGCACTTTACCTAAGCTCCAGGAGATCTGTTTGGCCTATAGAATCCTTCATACTTCCTGTCTGCCAGTCTTCTCCTGATATTTGCCACTTGCCTTTGCCCTCACTACAATAACCCAGTTCAGGTGAAAGGAACAACTTTCATTTCCCTATTTAAATTAGGCACATCCTCAAATCTGTGGCTTCCTTTTCTTCACATACTTGAATTCCTACTCGTCCTTAAAGGAATGGCCCAGGTTCCCTTCCCCTGGGAAGAATTTCCTGACTACAGCAACAGGTTAGGCACTGTGAAGGTGGCTCTCCACCGTAGCTAGACCTTGTTTAGAGCTTGCCTTGTACCATAATGTCTGTAACTTGCCCATTTCATCCTCTAGACTTGAGAACTTAAAGGTATCCCTGATACCCAACATGATGTTTGGCACACAGGGAACACACTCGGTGCTTGGTAGAAGTAAACTGGGAGAGAGAAGGGAGAAGGGGAGGAACGGAGGGAAGGGAGAGGAAAGGAAAAACAGGTTTATCATTTCTAGGGCTGGGGGAAAAAAAAAGATAGGTAGTTTTTTGAGAATCCCATGAACTTAGTGGAGAGAGATGACATAAATTGAAAATCAATACCAATTATTATATGAGTAGGGAAGAGATGCCTGATAACATTAATTAGTGCTGTAAGAGACCAGATATCTTTTTCTGGAAAACCTGATACCAAAAAAAAAAAAAGTGAGGAATAAAATCTTTTAGTGGTAAAAAAAAAAAAAAAAAAAAAAAAAAAAAGCACAATATGAACAGTAGGAAGACCCATTTGTTAGGCAGTCTTCATGTGTCAACAAGGAGTGGAAAGGAACATTGTGAGCCTTACCTTTGATTGCAATATCTTCCCGAACAAAATGTGATATGCACAGAGATCCATTTCCAGGACACTAATATCAAACAAAGCAATCTAAGCCAAGGGCCTTCCCAGACCTGTTCCAATCCTGAGTCTCCAAGTGGCTCTGCACAGCCCAGGACAAAAATTCATATTCTCCGTTACTGATCTTTTGGCCCTGCTATCCTCAGATCCACTTGAGGAGGTTCTTTTCTGACATGTATGGAGACTGCAATCATTGATTTTGGTGCCGACTTGACATCAGATTTCCAGGTAGGCAGTAGGCAAGATCTCCCTCCGTGGTCCTATTACAGCTGCCTCTGCAGGGAGAAAGCTGGGAATACTGGTCCCATTTACAGACAGTGAAATAGAAGGCTCAAGGCAGGATGCCAGGCACTTTTAGGATTGAAAGCCCTTGCTCTACGTAATGAGCCACACTCTCTGGGCATCCTTAAGGGAAGGAGAGGCCATCATTCAATTTGATTGAGTTCAGCTCAACAGTCACTTTGCCATCAACGTTCTCATTGGTGACATTTATTGAGATCGTACTAAGCACCTGGCACTATGTCTCATTATCTCTTTTAATCCACACATATCAGCCATTTGAGATAGGTCCCATTTACTTGCCACTTTGTATTTTCCATATTAGGAAACCAAGGCTCAGAGAGTATATACCATTCATCTAAACCAGATTTAAACCCAGGCTTTCCTGACTCTCTAGCCCATATCCTTAACCACTGGGTGCTGCCACTGAAACCGCCATTCTATTACCTTGTTTCTTCCCGTTAGCCTCTGTGGTTGCTTAAATTTTCCTTCTGGTCATCTGACTTGCTGCTGTATATAATTATAGAGATCGGCAAACATTGTGCCCACAACCTGTTCATGTAAATGAGGTGTATTGGAATACCAACATGCACATTTACTTATGTATTATTATCTATGGGTGTTTTCATGCTACAATGGCGGACCTGAATAGTTGTAACAGAGACCACATGGCATCGAAAACTGCAAATATCGACTATCTGACTCTTGATAGAAATAGTTTGCCAATCCCTGATATGCTAAGTAACCACTATGCTAAAAGCTTAACTTTTATTTTCTTGTTTAACTTATACTACAATTGTGTGTGTGTGTATGTGTGTGTGTGTGTGTGTGTGTGTGTGTGTGTGACTATGTGTGTAGGGGGCACTCAGATCAATCCTATTTTACAAATAAGGAAACGGAGTCTTAAAAACCTCAGAGCCAGTAAATGATAGAGCCATAATTCAAACCCAGGCAGTCAGGCTCTAGAACCCATGCTCCTAACCATAAGCTAAAGATGTTATGGGGCAAGCTCTCCATTGGAACTGCTCATAAGATGCTAACAAGATATGGCACTGCCCAAAGGAGCTCTGCTGAGGACGAGAGGACAGCAGCACAAGTGATGAGTACCCTGATGGAAGAGAGCTGGGTTGGGGCTGTGGGATCCTGGGGTATATACGCTTGTTTGTGCTGATTGCAACTGGGACACACAGAGGAGGTTGGTAATATAGTCACTTCCAACGAGGAGAGGGTTGCCCCAAATCTACTGACAATTACTTGGCCAATTGATTTTCTAATAGTCTTTATCTTAAACAGTAATTTAAAAAAGTGACTTGGTAGCCAGACTATTGATTTCTAAGTGAGTAGCTTTGTAGGGAATGGTTTTGTTGGAGTCATTAATCCATATTCAAGGGAGATAAGCTCGTCTCTCTTTTTGATAATCTGTTCCCTTCTTCTGTAAACTTGGAGAATATGAAAGTAGCCTGGGTTGCAGGAGTCATCGCTTTGCTCCTTGACAATGCAGTGAGCCTTCCAGCATAGTCTTGAAGGGTGGCCATCTAGACAACATTTGCATGGACAGAGACCTCATGGGTCACTTGACTGCACTGTTGGATTACTTGAGTTTGGGTGAATTTATGTCTTTAGCTGAAACTCAACTTGCAATCTTGAGATATTCCACCATGGAGTTCTGGTTCTGTTTTCAGAAACACTACAGAACAATGCTACTCCCCACTTCATGTGGCAGTGAAGTTTTCAAAGGGAACATCATGTTTCTCCCAACCATTTCTTTTTTGGGGGGTTAAAGAGCTCACATTCCTTCAACCATTTTTACTATGATACTTTTTCCAAATCTCATTATAATTCTCTTTTCTTAAGGAGTTGAAACCTGAAATCTTGGATTTGCAAAAAAAAAACAAAAAACAAAAACATCAAACTGAATATTCTTATGATAAGATCTTCTTAGAGCTGAAGTTTCTAGTGATGATATTATATATTTCCTAGCACTAAATCATGATAATGGCATGTCTTATTGGGTTTCCCTTTCTGCCGTGGGCTACTAGGAAGCTCACAGCAAAGTTTATGCTTGATTTTCTCCTCTTTCCTAATTTGATTTTTGTCTCCTATCTCCTGTCAATTGCTATTGCTTTCAGTTTTATTGTATCTATTTTTTATGTAAACTATTTCATATATGCACCTCTATTTTATCAATCAATTTTCTTACCCACTATGTGCAGCAGCTTTGCTGGTTCTCATACTTTGATAATGATGATGATAATGATTCCAATAGTAATGATACTAGTAATGATAAAAGGAGCCCACATTTATTAAGTGCCTCTGGACAGACTGGCACTTTTCTGAATGCTTTACAAGTGTGACTTCATTAAAACCTTACAGTAATCCTATTAAGTAATATTATTAGCCACATATTATAGATAGGGAAACTAAAGCACAGAGAGGTTAAGTAATTTACCCTACATTATAGATTCAGAAAATAGCAGCGTCAGTTTGAAACCTAGACAGTCCATCTTCAAAATTCATGTCCTTGTCCACTGTGCTATACTAACTAAATTATCAGACCACTTCAAGCCATTCCACATCAACTCTGGGCCCAAAATTTCTGGATCTCATCCTAGGGAATACTGATGTGGGCTTTGAGGAGTTGCTCACCCCTGGCCCCAGTAACAGTGGTTTCTGGCTCCTTCATTGTCTGTCTGTATGCTCTGGGTACTCCCTCCAATCCTGTGCCGCTGTCCAGCAACACAGCACTGGGATATAGACAGACAGCCCCAAGCATTGGCCCAGCTGGGATCATGGAGGGTGGCCAGGCTCTGGCTTGAGACCACATCATTTGTATAAAGGTCCATGTCCAGGCAAGACAAGGGTGAGGTGGGACCATCAGGGAACAATGCATAGGCTGGAAAACGGGAGAAAAGGGAGATAGGAAGCCAAGAAGTCTGCTGGCTGATCCTTACTATACCTATTATGTGCCAGATACTTAATTCCATAAGCCAGTTATTCTTCTCATTCTGAAAGAAGGAAATGGAGTTCACAGAGATTAGGTGACTTCTTCTAGGTCATTCATCAGGGTAGGTATAAACTCTTTGTGGGAAAAGGTCTCACTAAAGAAGGAAGAGATTATGCTGAGTGAAATAAGTCAAGCAGAGAGAGTCAATTATCATATGGTTTCACTTATTTGCGGAGCATAACAAATAACATGGAGGACATGGGGAGATGGAGAGGAGAAAGGAGTTGAGGGAAATTGGAAGGGGAAATTGAACCATGAGAGACTATGGACTCTGAAAAACAACCTGAGGGTTTTGAAGGGGTGGGGGGTGGGAGGTTGTGGGAGCCAGATGGTGGGGTATTATGGAGGGTACGCATTGCATGGAGCACTGGGTGTGGTGCAAAAACTATGAATTCTGTTACACTGAAAAGAAATTTTAAAAAATAAAAAATAAAAAATTAATTAATTAATTAAAAAAACTGTGGAAAGAACCAAGATGCCCTTCAACGGACGAATGGATAAGGAAGATATGGTCCATATACACTATGGAGTATTATGCCTCCATCAGAAAGGATGAATACCCAACTTTTGTATCAACATGGACAGGACTAGAAGAGATTATGCTGAGTGAAATAAGTCAAGCAGAGAGAGTCAATTATCATATGGTTTCACTTATTTGT